>BMAO01034368.1:0-22880 GCA_019973975.1 Trichonephila clavata | reverse complement strand
ACTTCTCCACTTTATAATAATTTAATTCGTTTTCTATACCATTGCTTCAAAATTAAAATTCATACACTGAGTTAGATTTTTCTTATAAATGTACCATGTTATTTTTACACTAGTTACCATAAGTTAAGGAAAAATCACAAAAATAGCGGTAACTCGCCCCAAAATAAGCCAATTTCAAAGAAATTTGAATATAATGAAAGTAAAAGCAGATGAACGATATTAGATTAAGCAAAATAGTAGCGATATAGTCGGAATTCATTCGTCATTTGCGAGAAGAATAAAAATGAATGTGTCAGAGAAAGGCTGTAATTGTGGCTTCGTGTCTGAGCTTAAAAATCTGCAATAGCGAAATTGTAACAAACATCTGCAAACATTATTTGACCGAAGAATTGCAATAACGAGCTATTAGAAGACTAGAGGATGGGCAGATAGAAGTGGCTAGATGACAGAATGTGAGCCCGTCTGTGTTTCATAGATTTTGACAACAATATCTAAACCCGGATTCAGCATCCATTAGGTTCAGCCAAGGACTCCCACGATCAAACACGAGGGCCGATATTTTTCATTATGCTCACGAAGGAACATAACTGTACCTCCGGTTGAACTCAGATCCTCCGTCACTGCGAGCTCCAGCAGGTTGGTATCAAGGTCACCCATGAGTCGAACGCTTCATGAAAGCGATCTTTATGCGAGATGATTAGCAATTTGCGTCCCGCTCACGTCACGCCAAAGACGGGGACGTTTGCAGTGGGCACACTAACATAGCCAATGTACCCATGATCAATGGAGGTCTGTTCTCTATGCGAATGAATCCAGGTTTAGCCTCGAAAGCGGTAGTAGGCGTATTTTCATTTGGAGAGAACTTGGAACTTGTTTTCATCCGTTGATGGTGGTGTATCTGTGGGCATCTGGACTGTAAAACAGTCCTCAATCCCATATCTTGAGAGTCTGAGATGTTAGTGCGACGTTTGTGGATTTTTACATCCTGCGGAGAGGCGTATGGCTATTGGTTGATTTGAGGTGATCCAGGGGCGTGGCTATGTGTGTTGTCTTGGCTTGTAATTTTGTTCCTTTCCTCAGAATATTTGGCTTGGTTGAGAGCTGAGACACTTCTCTCTGATTGGTCAAGGAGGGGACTCATCCGTGAAAGAGATGCATACGGATTAGGCAGTGTCTGTGTTTGGATGGTATCTATTTGGCTGGACGAACAGACCTCCATGCATTTTCCTGTGCGAATTTTACTGCTCATGCTTATAAAGATGACCTTCTGGATTCTTATGTGTGCCCTTATTCCGAGGCAATAGGTGAAGCTTTAATGCTCAGGATAATACGAGGCGACACAGAGATCGCACCGTATTTACTTCTTGTGAGAAGAAAGTAATTCAGAGCATGTAGTGGAGTTCGATCACCAGACCTGTAACCCTAACAAGTATATTCGGCACGCCTTAAAAAGATGTGTAGTTGCTCTTAATCCCCCTCCTAGAACCCTACCACGGTTTCAAATGCCTTGGAAGAGGACTGGTTTGCTCTTCCTACAGAATTAATAGACCGCATAAGTGAGAGCATCACACATCGCTGTATGTGCTATGTTGCTTCTTAGTGTGATCATACCCTATAGTGAATGTGCTTTTCCAACACCAAACTGACACATTTTATTTTTTCATTGCATATAAATGCTAATGTCTATAGTACTATAATTGTCTGAGGATTTCTTTTTATTCTATTTCCTATGTGTTGTATAATGTGTATAACTTTATACAAAACATAGGAAACGCATGAGATTTTCAGTTATCATTTTTGTGATTTTTTTCTTAATTTATGATAAACAGTGCATTTCTCCAATTCCAAATATCGTTGAAGCTCAGTCCATAATTAAATTTCTACTGAATAATACCATTTTTTCAATTTATTAAGATATCAATGCTTCATTTATGTAGGAATATTTGAGAAACTAAATACCACCAATCGAAAAAGCAGTCTCTTCCTGTTAACTTCAAAAGATTCCTACAAAACGATTTGCAACAGAGACAAAACATATTGTATCTTTCGGCAATTATACAAAAAGGTTTTTGCTTTTCAATCTTTTCATCCTTTGACTCTAAGGTATTTATAAGAAAATGATCTTTCGTTGCTGTTTGTATAACTTCCGATGTGCTCGAGTGATGCAGGTTCCTTTAAGACAAGAATTTGCATTTCTATTTGATTTCCAAATGACCGGGTGTAATTATTTATCTTTCTTTTTCAATGCTGAATGATTTTCTGATTGAGAAACTTCTATCGAAAAAAATATTTAAAAAGCGGGATTTCTAAAATATATGTGATAGCTATTTTTAGATAATACAGGACCTCTAGAAAATTCCCAAAACATAAAATCTCTAAAATTGAATTGATGAAATGATTTACACGGCTAGGGTTTGACTGTTTGTGTATCAAAATTTGAAAATATTGATATAGAAAAAAATGAAGGAATCATTTGTCTATTAGAAGAAGAAAATGATATATTTTTCTATTAAAAAAGTATTGTTTTTTGCAAGAATATATTTCTAAAATCTAATCCTACATTCTAAAAACATATTTTCCTTTAGAGAAACTTATTAGTTTGAAAATAAATTTTAGCCCCAAAGATTTAAAAAAGGGCATATGATGAAACAACAAAGAATGAAAAGCACTAGACTATTTTCCTATTGAAGAAAGATGTGTGGTTCTATTCTTACGAAACATAAAATCAACTAGTGAAGTGAGAAGTAAAGGATTTTATTCACATGAATGGACTTAAGAACAAATATTCCACACCATGTCTTTAAGAATACTCAAGGCATTCAAGGGGGGAAATGTATAATACAACATCCTATCTTTTTTTCTGTGATACAAGAGCAAAACTTTGCTCAAAACCAAATCGAAGAAAAGTAGAAATGTGAAAAAGATCAATTCTTCAGTTCATATCATCTCCACAAAAAATGTGTGAAACAGGATCATTCAGATTCGCTTATTTTGACTTTTCCCTTTTTCGGTTTTCCATTTCGTGAACTTGGGCAGAAAGAGGGCCTGGAATCCTAAGAGTTAGATGTCTCATTTGTTGCGTTTCCTGATTCACTTCAAGACTGAAAAGAAGTTATTTGTTGCCCAGATTCCTTTTTGTATTCCGTGCGAAAAACTCTTATTCGAAAAGGATGGGTCCTATGCCGCTGCTGTTTTGAATGATGAGGATTTTACATTTTTAAAGACACAAGTAGCATTATCTCATTTTCTTTTTGAGTTTCTGTACATTTTAAATTAAGAGAACAAATTAGAGTTTTAATTCTCCTTTCAAAAATGTATCGCCTGTCCTAATATTTATTAATCAATGTCTTCTTAATAAATAACAACAAACAGACGAAAAAATGCATTCCTTCAAATTTTATGGAACGAAACAGGAAAGAGTTTGAGATGTACAAAAATTTGGTTGTGAGGATTTACTTAAATATTTTTAACTTCAAGCAGATTTCTTTTATACCACATTAACATACAGGAAATTATCTCTCCATACTCAATAGCGCACGGAAGTTTTATAAAATCATTTTAAAGGCTTTTATTTATTTCTGTTAGGTCAAAACTGATTGTTAATGCATTATCTCATTTCTTTTCCTTTTTTTTTATTGTATTGAAATTGCATTCATTTTCCAATGAATTTTGCAGACGATTATTATAAACACTAACTTCTTAATCGGGATCTATATAAGAAAAAAATTATACATACATACTACGATCAATACTTGGCACGTTAATTAATGAAATATTTCAATTGAATCATCCCAATAAAATACAATAAAAATAATAGAGATTAAAAAAGTAATCCCTTTATGATTTATTTCAAAAGGAATTTTTTTTTACTCTGTTTAAATATTTAATTCATTACAGTTTAATCGAAAGTGAATAATTACGCATACAACCATTAGAGTCATCTTTTGGAAATTCTTAGTTCATGTTCTTAGAATTATTTCTATAAGAGGCATTATTTGAGTTTAGTAATTGAAAGATTTAAAATATGTGAGAGAGAGATAGTGAATATTTAGGTAGCACTGTTCAACTATACTCCAGGGTTTTTTGGCGATGTACCTCGCAATTTTGGACCATGGTCAAGTGAAGAGGATAAAACCTGAGCTGGCACACCATCTCCTAACTACCAAACCACACCAACGTGAGGGCATTTGAGCTCTCGACAGATTTAACGTGCATCGCTCGTCTACACGGCGGGTCTTCAGTGGTACTAGGCTTGAACTCATGACATGCAAAGCACGATTCGATACCTTGACCACTAATCTACTACGGCTACAAAGACGTTAAATACATGTAACATGCTAAATAATATATTTTAACGATATTTAAATTATAATTTTGTAAATACTTATCAAATTACTTTTGTCTAATGCCACTAAATATTTTTTGTTCTTATTTCTCACCTTTATACAATGGCACAATAATTTATTTACCAAAGAAATGTTTTCCATATTTGTATATTCGTGTACTTTGGTATTTATACTTATCCCGTTTCGTGTTACTTTTCAGATGCTTATGAATTATTTATCAGTATCAGAATATTCTCAGAAAAAAAATGTCTCTACATTCCTTTTCTTGAGTGCTTGTTTGAACATTGAAAATAATGTTACAATCTTCAAAACATTTTTCCCATTTCAGAAATATGCTGCAAAAGCAACTATCTGTACAAAAACATTCAGACATTTGATGTATTCTTAGTTTTACGCAGACGATAGATAATCTATACCAGAAGTTTTAAAGTTAAATAAAAAATGAGTGTGTGGTTTTCTTTTGTAAATAAAAATTAAAGGAGAAAATAATTCAGTACTGGCACACATATTGCTATTCAATGTTCTGTTACTATTTTTGAAAAAAAATATTTAATAGTCTGCAAAAACCAGTTTTCTATTTCATTTAGAGTTCCCATCCAAATAAAGAAATGGAATAGATGCACTCATATTCTAAGTGAGTAATATTCTCTAAGAGAAGAATTCGTATTTCTTTATCGTTCGTGTACTTTAATATCTTAATGCATCTGTTTTGCTCTAATTCAAATGAAGCATAAATTAATATTATTGTAAACTGGTGGTATTTGTTGTGAAATAACTTAAATCACACACACACACAAAAGTATAGTGGTTCAGATAGTGTGATGAAAAATTATTCTTAACTAATTTCCTTTTCTAAATTTAAAGAATGCATAATTTAAAGAAAAGGAACCAGATCACATAAGATAAAAAATACAGACTTGCTTTGTAGAAAATATATTTTTGAGTAAATCTATTAATTAAGCCAACGGTTTTCAATAATGTGAAAGTTACTGATAAACAAGAAATATAAACATTATTTCTATTTAAAATTTAATCTGCAAAATTAATATGGTTTAAATATTTTGATCATCCTTGTTACATAAACTGATGCCGCCCATACGGTATAGTGGTTAGGGATGCTCACTACTGTGCCGACAGTCCTGGGTTCAAATACTGGAGAAGACATGCATGTTTGTATATCAGCGCTTATCAAACTGTGAGGTGCACCTTCCTTGGGGGCGTACTCTACGCGAGGGGTGCAAGCACATTGAAAAGTCGAAAACTAAAGACTATTTAAGAAAATTACTAATTTAATGAGATAAACAAACAAAATACATTCTGACATAATAAAAAATAAAAGACACATTTACACTGATGCAATGCACTTACAAATGCATCAGTAATACACGATGTATTTTACAATCAATTTAGCAATACTAAGTTAAAAACAAGTTTAATAATTACCAGTGGCCCCACATGATCTTGTCGTATACAAAATTATACACAAAAATTAACACTTATCTTGATAAGTTCTACGGTTTTATAATTAATTCCTTTGGCGGTCGATTAAAAGTTATGCAATTCACTCCCCAATAGCACCATTTTTTCCAAGTAGGCGTGCGTATGTGATGTATTGGGGGGTAGGGAAGAAAAATAATAACTATGCAAATCATCTGAAGTAAGTAAATCATTCGCAAAAACTGTTAAGTCCCTTTTATTGAATTTCATTGGCTTTGGAATAATTTTATGAATATCAGTGCACAGAAAAGTTCATATTTCGAAAAGAAAAGGAAGTTCATATATATGGAAATAACGCTTTGGCAAAGGCGAGACGTTTATATATGCCCTTGAGAGGTTTAAATCGTATTGTAGCTTTAGCGTCATAGTACTATTGAATTCAATACATTGTTATTGTGTGGAGGGGGCGCAATGAAAATTATGATTGAATATTAGGTCACAAATATTGGAAGTTTGAGAAGCACTTTTGTATATATATAGTGCCTGTGCGGTATAAGGGTACTCTAAATATTCATATAGCCGTAAGTCCTCTCATATGGTTGATGGGGAAGGGAAGAGAGGTGGGAGGTCCCCTGACCCCACTCCAGGGTGTTTTCCTTCAAAATTTGAGTGCAACCGGCTTAGTCGTTCAGTCAACCGCATAGCGCTCATAGCCCAAGAGCCCCGACGGCCAGACCTTCGTTATTTTATAAAAGCTAAAAGTTTTTCTACGGATGTGACCAACACAGGTAAGAATGATCAGCTAGTATGGAGTTTGGATTGTGGTTACTTGGGCAGGTAACAGGTAGTAAAGGTGTATAAAATAGTACCTCACTTTCTATAAAGTATAAAGCTTAATTTTTTTATATTTTCTTCGGAATAACATTAGAAATCACGTCATCCATTGCCGGACACTTAGTATGGTTAGAACTCCCTGCCAGACACCCCTGAACTTTAAAAAAATAAAATAAACTTTCGTTGTAGTATAAAAGCTGAATTTTATATATGTTACTTGGAGACCTATATAAAAATGCTATCCCAAAAGCCAGACAGTTTTAATGGTTTTTACATCTAGCCAGACACATTCAAAGTCCGCTGTAGCGAGTACAACGCAACAGCAATCTAAGCCGGTGTGAGTGAGATAGTGTTTAGTCTATTGCGATCGTTCACCGCGGATTTATAAGGTATTATGTATTGAACTGTTATGACTTCAACATACGTTTTGTTATTGGTATTTGTACAGTTTTTTGTGTGAAATGAAAGTGTGTAACGAAGGTCAAAAAGACACAATAGTGCGCACTCTATTAATCACGTGAACACTAGCCATTCGGCCTGCCGACTAGTTGGTGAAAGCAGATTTAAATAGCCACGCGCACAAACATTTCGTTATAGTTGATTTTAGACTGTTGGATGTATTGTGATTGTGCTCAGTTTTGAGTGTAAAAGAGAGTTGGAATAAAAAATGACGAATAAATGTTGATCTGAGCTAACCACCGTAGTTTTTCTTTGAAAGCAGATTATAAGTGTAGTTTTAGTAAATAGGGTTATCATGGAAGATACATTAATTTGTTTCGTTTGTAATAAAAGTGATGGTAAAATAATATTGTTCTCAGAGGAAACATTAAGAAAATTCCGAACTAATTTGAAAATCAGAAAAAAGTATAACCTAAAATACAAAGACATTACTTTGCCTGACGAATATATTGGCAATGGTTATCACCGGGAATGCTATAAGGCATTTACAGGAGTTATGAAAAAAGTACTTAACTTCTAAACCTGTAAATTCTACAAAAAACAGTGAAAAACAAAAATCAGTCAGTGTATCTACCATACAATAGTTCTCCAACCACGCCGCTGATACCTGAGTTGACCACAGAACCATCTTGTTTACAGTCTTTAACTAAAGAATCTTCAATATATATATATATATATATATAACATCCCAGTCAAGTTTAATTTCTGATTCTATAGAATCAAAACCTACAACTTTTCAAGGAAATCATCATTTACAGAATTTACCAACAGAATCGTCCTCAATATTGCAACCAAGTTTAATTTTTGATTCAATTAAACTCCAATCTACAACTTCTCAAGAAAATATTGAAATTTTTTAACCAGATGTTAGTGATAATAACGATTAAACTGAGGATGCAAATATTCTGAACAGAAATGATGCTAGTACTAATAATTATCAAATTGTGTGTATGTATACAGGGAACATAAAAAATTACGTTCAAAAATGCTTCCACTTCATAAAGCTGATACCAACCAATTTAAATCTAGTGTACTACCCAACATCGAAGGTCAAGAATAATATGCGGAATTATTAAATAAATTGAAAAAATTTTCTGGTCCAAAAATATCTTATCATACCGAATGCAGAGTTAATTTTAATAATAAAATATCCTTTTCAAAAAAACCATCCAGTAAAACTGATTGGCATTGTTATCGTTAATATCACCAATTAGCTTTCAATGAAATAAGTGGCATCATCGAGGAAGACGTAATTAAGAAAGGGCGTTGTTATTTATTAATATATTTGCATGAACTGTACATTGATTCATTAGAGAAGATCTTTGAAGAAAATTCTGTTGAAATAAATTCTATTTTTACGGCACACCACCTAAATAAAAAAAAAATTGAAAATTTTTTCTAAGAATATCAAATTTTTTACTATTTGTAATAAAAAAGCGATTTTTGTAATCGTTTTTTCCGAATGTTTGTCAGATAAGAACAGATTTGAAAAAGCTATAAAAATATCCATTGACAATTTCTCCAAAGATTTTGAGAAAAAGAAGAAAGTTCAAGTAGGTGGTAAACTTCAAGAAGTTAAAATACAGAGATTTATTTGGACGCCTGCTGGGTATCTCTATGGATTACAATGTAGACATATCAAAGATTTTGTCTTATCCAATTACCTCAGTACCCTTGTCCATGTGCCATTTGTATGGCACTATTTGTAAGACCGTTAAATCTGCTTTAATGAAATGCCTAGAGAAAGATGTCCAGCATGAGCAACCACATCATATAGATGTTCTAATAATTGATGGTTTTTTTCCTATTGCATACAATGAAAAATGTTCCAAAATATTTGGAAATATTTCAGAAAAATTGTTGCAAATGGTCACTCAATTACAAGCATCGAGAATTGTGACGTGATCTTTTATCAATACTTTAAACCCTCTATCAAAGATTACGAGCATTCCCAACGGTTAGAATCTGCGCAATTAGAGTACACCATAACTGGGCCTGAGCAAATGCGATCAAGTGACTTCGCGAAAGAGCTGAAAAATTTAACTTTTAAAGAAGCTCTGGTTGATTTTTTTTTTATTTCACATTGGGCTACTGATGAAGTGGTGCCCTTTATTGGCAACAAAATTATACACATAAATTTCAGAAAATGTCATTCTTTCACTGTTAATGAATCCAACAAAGTTGTCTCAAGATTGGTTGAAGAGTTGTCATGCCCAGCACATGAGGAAGCAGATACAAAGATAGTATACCATGCATGTAACATCAACTATCCGGCAGAAATAGTAATCAGAAGTATTGATACTGATATTGCTGCAATAATGCTTGGTAACTTGCACCACCTTAAAAATCATTCGGCTGTTTGGATGCTTACGGGTACAGGAAATAATTTAAGGTATGTGGACCTAACCAAAATACACGCAGAGTTGGGACAGTTAATTTGTCAGAGCTTACCTGGATATCATGCCCTCACAGGATGTGATTTTAATCCTGCATTCTTCAGAAAAGGAAAATTAAAGCCTTACAAAATATTTAAAAAATTTCCAGAGTACCAGGAAGCTTTCAAGAACTTCGGTAAGAGCGAATTAATTGAAAATACAGATGAACAACAAAACTAATTTAATATTATTTACAGATTTATATGCAATGTATACAATGCCGGTAATGCAATTGATGTTGATGCCGCTCGACTTCAAATGTTCATCGACTCGAATACAGTCTCTGATGTAAAATAAGCTTTTGACCGAAAGAAGTTGCGAAAGTTTGACGCTAGCAATCTACCACCTTGCAAAAGCGAGCTATTGCAGCAGTTTCTGCGAGCAAACTATATATGTACCATTCGGAACAATGCTCATCTGAAAACTCCAACTACATATCAACCAGCCAATAATGGCTGGATATTAGAAAATAATAAATACCACTTTAAATGGTTTGAAGGGGATCAACTACCAAGTTATATGAGGGATTCCCTAAAACCTCAATCAGGTATGTAATTCTTATGTCAAATTATTGTACATAACTTTTTAATTATTCATAATTGTATAAACTTGCTTAATTTTTATCAGAAACTGACGGAGAAAGCGATATTGATGACAATCAAACAACGGACTGGAGTAGTAGTGACGATGGAAATATCGACGACAATGATGAAAGTTTTAGAAATGATTAAATATTTTTTTACATGTAATAATACTTTTTGTACTTAGTAATAATAAAATAAAAAATGGCAGTTTTAGAGACTGCCGATAGAAGTGAAAACTAAGAACTTTTAGTATTAAAATTTGAAATTGCATAATGTTTGAATTGAAACTATCAACATCAATCTGGTTTTCACATCTATTGACACTCCGAGCAACAACTAAATGCATGTTTATATGGTTTTTATTATTCAAATATATTACGGACTGTACAAGATCATGACAAAATATAAATACAATTCAATTGAAATAACAATTAATATACAATCATATTATATATGCATAGTATTTATATTTACTTAAATTTCAATGTACTTGATTTTTAACTTTATTTTAATTGTTTGCATCATTGTCATCATTAATTTCAACAATACTTAGACTTTTTGTACTTTCAATTATTTTATTTTGTTCTAAAAAAGATACAATAGGCTTATAGTAACTAAAATAAGAAAGAAAATGTTTGATTCAAATTTATCTAAGTATCGCTTAAAAACCACATCGGTCGTCGTTTTATATTTTGTAAAATGTGTATCTGAATTCTCGATCATTAGACATATTTAAATTAAGTGTTTTATTTAGAAATTCAATTAGTGGTAGATTTTTATCATCTGCAAAGTTAATACAGAAATCTCCACTTAAAATCATCAGTACATTGTCATATATTTTTCGCAAAATCTTTTTTCGAGTATTTCAGAAACTTTTTTTTTTTTTTTTTGTATAAATCATCAAATTTTCGAATAAAAATTGTGTCTCCCCCATACATTTTCCAGGTGAAATATAAACGGCAACCATTAATATGTATTACCCATTCTCGGAATCGCAACGAGTGATGCACAGTATATACACGTTGAACTTTCACTAAATCCATTCAACTTCACTTATAAGATATACACAGCACTATACGTCAGCTGTATAGCTACAGATATACTGCTATAAGTATGTCGGTGACGCGAACGCACGAGATTTCACCCATCCAAAAAGTGTCTAAGGAGAACAGCACACTGCGCGTGCGCCAGTCAGAGCATGTCGGTGACGCGAACCCATAAGATTTTCCCCTGTCAATAAGTGCCCAATGCCGGTAAAGAAGTTTTTACTTCAATAATGTTTAAAATATAAGATGCTTATGAACGTAATAAAATTATTTTTTCATTGGATTTCTTAAGCGATCGCAATAGACTAAGCACTCTATCTCACTCACACCGGCTTGAATTGCTGTTGCGTTGTACTCGCTACAGCGGACTTTGAATGTGTCTGGCTAGATGTAAAAACCATTAAAACTGCCTGGCTTTTGGGGTAACATTTTTTTATAGGCCTCCAAGTAACATATATAAAATTCAGCTTTTATACTATAATGAAAGTTTATTTTATTTTTTTAAAGTTCAGGGGTGTCTGGCAGGGAGTTCTAACCATACTAAGTGTCCGGCAATGGATGACGTGATTTCTAATGTTATTCCGAAGAAAATATAAAGAAAAATTGAGCTTTATACTTTATAGAAAGTGAGGTACTATTTTATACACCTTTACTACCTGTTACCTGCCCAAGTAACCACAATCTAAACTCCATACTCGTTGATCGTTCTTACCTGTGTTGGTGACATCCACAGAGAAACTTTCAGCTTTTATAAAATAGTGAAGGTCTGGCGGTCGTGGGCTCTTGCTCTATCAAGGCTACGGCTAACGACAGGTGTACGAAACTAGCCCCTTTTCTGCAAAGAATATTGTGAGCCTTGATCCGGCACTGCCAATCAGGTGGCTTTATCAGCAACAACTTAAACTGAGAATCAAAATATGAGCAGAAATTATTCTATGAAATCAAATTATAAGTTAATTAAGCTCCCTCATTCAAACACAACTTTTATATTCTTTCTTATTTTCTCTAGGACATTGTCCACTTGGAAGTGCCTTTTAGAGACCCTTATTTATGATTGCTGTAGATGAATTTATCTCTCTTAGTAACTCGTTTTGTATTTTTCCATAAAAATTTTTTGAAGTTTGAAGAAATCCAACTTTTATCCCAATTTTAGGGGTTTTGTTTCATTTAGGAATAGTTTTCCAAATGTATTTTTTTTCAGTTAAGTCTAGGAAACTTTTCAATTGTAAAGGATGTACGACTGCTACACAAATCGTGAAAGTAATGCAAAAAAAATTGTTATCCTAATGGGAAATCCAAGTTCCTTTATTCCATTTGTTTTCATTTTGAGCTTTTCGTTCCGTTACGCATTAGTTCACTGTATATTCTTTATTTTTATGCAAGCGGGTCAACGTTTGCTCAACATTAAGAGCACTTTAGCAAATGAAAGTTAAAAAAAACGTTATTATAAAAATAAACTTATTTCTATTAAAATTCTGTATTGTCGCAATCATAATCACGAAGAGAAAATAATCATATAATTATAAATTTTCAATTTCAAATATAATATACAGGCTGCAAAGAAATTTAAACTCTGAAACTGTATGTAAATTAATAGTTGTTAAATTTATTAGATTAATATTGTGGCTATTTTTTCTAATAGAAATTCCCCATGATAAACATAAGAAAATTAATATCCACCATTTTTATTTCCAAAAATATATTAGATTTTCTTTCCTAACACTGTAGAAAAAGGAGAATGACACTGATTTGGTTATTAATTGACTGTATCGAAAATATTTTAGAATCTAAATCTTTTTAGTTTAAAATCAATTCACACAATTTATTAACACGATATCCCACGTGAAGTCTTTCGAACAAATTAAACTCTAAACAAAGTCATTAGAGTTGAGGCAAAAAGATACCAGATATTAAATTCTTAATTTATAAAAGTTGTTTTCTCACATGATAGAGCTCTGCACTACCACACAACAGATATTCAAGCTGTGGCGCCAACAGGCCGAAATAGTGGTTTACCTTGGACTTAACAGACAGTTGTGAAGTTCGATGTAGTATTTATCCACAATATAAGATTAGATGGAGTTATAGTACTATTTTTCTTTGTAATTATTTATTTTCCCTTCTTTGTACTTTAAACTTTTTTTTTGTAAAATACCCAGAAGAATACTCTTGACAGACTTTCAAAAAAAGAAGCTTAATTCTATAAAAAGAGGATAAATTGGAAGTATGAGAATTAACCTGTCAACTAGATATCGGTGTATAATGCGACTTCTAAATTTTACGATACAATACAATCATAAATTTAAAAAATATAACAGGATGACCAAAAAAATTTTTTCTGAAATTAAGAAAAAAACTACAACTATTTAAAAGATTAAAATGCAAGCAGGATTAACGCATGAATCCAAACAAAAACATTCCTAGCCAAGCGATTGGATTAGCCAAAAGTGCACATGACACGGACTAATAAATGGAATGCTGTAATGTTCTATGATAAGAATAAAATATAGCTTAGATGGTCTTGATGGCTATCAATAATATTGCTATTATCATAAAAATGATGAAAAATTTTATTGGATTTGCCATTTGAGAAGAGAAGTTTAATGGTGGGGTTAGCCGTTTGTAGTGGAGGAAGAGCTTGTCTTGTTTTCAGAAATGGTAGGCAGAAAAATCAAGATTACGAATAAGTAATGTAATCTAAACTTCTTTCTTATGAGCCAAAAGAGCACATGACACGGACTAATAAATGGAATGCTGTAATGTTCTCTGATAAGAATAAAATATAGCTTAGATGGTCTTGATGGCTATCAATAATATTGCTATTATTATAAAAATGATGAACAATTTTATTGGGTTTGCCGTATGAGAAGAGGAAGTTTGATGGTGTGGTTAGCCGTTTGTTGTGGAGGAAGAGCTTGTCTTGTTTTCAGAAATGGTAGGCAGAAAAATCAAGATTACGAATAAGTAATGTAATCTAAACTTCTTTCTTATGAGCCAAAAGAGCACATGACACGGACTAATAAATGGAATGCTGTAATGTTCTCTGATAAGAATAAAATATAGCTTAGATGGTCGTGATGCTATCAATAATATGCTATTATCTTAAAAATGATGAACAATTTTATTGGATTTGCCATTTGAGAAGAGGAAGTTTGATGGTGTGGTTAGCCGTTTGCAGTGGAGGAACAACTTGTCTTGTGTTCAGAAATGGTAGGCAGAAAAATCAAGATTACGCACAAGTGTTTTAATCCAAACTTCTTTCTCATAAGCCACAATTATTGGGGATAACTGGTTACATCACATGACTGTACACCTATTCAAACAGCAAATGCAGTGAAAATTGATTTCCTTCAAAAACTATTCGAGTTTTAACTGGTCAAGCCAAACACTCTAGTATAAATCGTACCGACAATATTTGGGCAATGCTTTTAATACGATTATATGGTAAAGGAAAGCACTACAAATCCATCCTTGAACTCAAGAATGTAGTGATTCATGTTTGGGATAATTTCTGCCTAGCTGAAATTCAAGCATTGCCAATTTGACGACAAGTGAGAGTTGTGAATTGATCAAAGTAAATGAAATTTAAATTTTTCTCCAACTAATTGTTTTCTTTATATAAAATCACAGTATCCTATTTTTTTAGAAACTTTTCAGTACAAAATATAAAAATAACTTTAAAAAGTCTATTAATGTTATAAAAATTACCAATTCAACTGTTTTTATGCTCCAATAATAAATATAATGTACTCATAAAATTATTTGCGAGTAAAAACTGTAATTTTATGAGTACTCGACTAAGGAAATATCTGAGTAAATCAAATATTTCCTTAAAATTTCAAGTGTTCTACTTTTTTCGCAGTGTAATTGTTTCAGTAAGTTAAATTGTTTCCTTAAATTCAACGCGACATGAAAATTCTGCTTGGAAACTAATACGATAAATACATACTAGTTGGAAAATTGTTTTCAAAACTTTAAAACTTTTACAGAAATGCTTTAATTATGCACTTGTATTTTCAAAGTTTTAACATGCCACTAATTGGAAAATAAATAAAAAAAAGTACAGGGCACAAATAGAAAAATGAGATAGGTTATTTCTCTATCATACGACAAATTAAGAACGTTAAAAGGAAGACTAGAGCTCCTATTAAATATTAAACTCTTGCTTCTTTCTTGAAGTATATACAAATCCAATACTGAATTTTCTTTTAAAATTTACAAATTACGCATTAATGCATCGTCTGTTAAGTGAAAATTAATTCAATAATTAGAGGAGGAATGAATATGTAAAAAAAACATTAAGTTTCATATTTTAAGTGTTTATCTTAATGCAGATATCTCAATGGTGTAAAATGCTTGATTAGTATGATATCAATTATACTGGAGTTTAATACTTGAATTTTCTAAAAATAATTAAGTTAATTACAAAATAGTTCGGTTGAATGGAAAGCAATCAGTTTTAATATTTATCGGAAACTTCTTATTTCCTAATGTTAAAAATGTCTTAATTGTTCTATGTAGCGAAGGAAATACTTACGCTTTAATTAACGCCCGATCAACTAATTAGCAGCGTGCAAGAGAAGTTTTAACATAAAAAGCTTACTTTACATATCTTTATCGATTAAAAGTGTTCTTTAACAAATAAAATGCGTTTTCGTGTAAAAATTAGCAAGTTATTTTCTATAAGAATGTTAAATCAATAAAATATTTTTCTATTTTAAATACGTATCCAGACATACTTAAGCTAATTAAAATATATTTATTTGGGGATTAATGGAAATATGTATAAATTTACCTCTAAGGGCAAATGATGTATTTACTCTAATTTCTATCTCTAATGATTTAATTGGCTGTTATAGTAAAAAAAATTTATAATTTCTATAATTAAAGTATCTGAATCATTATGATTGAAAGTTTTCTAGCAGCAGCCATTCGTTTTGCCATTTATTTAAGGCATGCTATTACCAAACTTTTATTGCCTTAAGCAATGCGAACCACTGCACGGTTAAGAAAACTTGTGGACATCAAAGTATATACATTTTATGTTCGAGAGGATAAAAGTTTTAAATACTAGCTTAAATAAATATTTTTGTCACTTTATTGATCCTCAACATTAAGACGCACATCAACAGTAGTACTTGATATTTGATACAAGCTCTCTAAGTAAAATGCTAAAAGATCGCTTTAAAAGCATTAGTATTTAAAAATGTTTTTATAAGAATATTTGGTAATTTTTGTGAACATGAATTTTATGATGTAGAAAATAGTTTTTCAGTTTCTTCTTTTTAAATCTTTAAAAGTACTTTTTTCAAATAAGATACATTTAGAAGTGAAAATATAGGCATACAGTGTGCTATTATTTAAAGTGAAACTTGCAAATTTCTTCCTTTGAAATTAAAATGTATTGGGTTAGAGAAATCACTGATTACACTAAAAGAAGCAAATTTAGTCGAGCAAACTCCCCACCATTGGCACAATAAAGAAAAAAAAGATTTATCAAGATTTCACTAACAAGTCCATAAAAATTTTGAATACTGTAGATCAGCGTTTCTTAAACTTACGACCGCCGCTGACCCCCTTCATATATCAGCCTGGCATCGCGGATGCCCAAGAATGTGACCATCCTCCCTGACTTTCAACACATGGTTGAGTGATTTAAAGATTCCTCAATAGTTTTAACACTGCCCCCCTACTTCCACAGATATTTTAGCATTTTTTTCTTTAAAGAAAACAGTAAACAAATGATTAAGAATATTAGGTTGCAGTTGCTAACAATAAAAAATGGAATTAAAAAATTCCTGGCCAAAGTACATGTTTTAGTGGAGTTTTTCATTGGATGTAAATTAGTGATCTAGTCTAGAATAGTACATCTTTCGATTATTCCACGAGGCCTTTCAAAGTCTCTAAAAAAGGGATATCTTAGCATTAAATGAGAGACCTTTGCGAAAATCTTAGAGAAATGCTGCGACCCCCAGGGATCCACTGCTCTATATTAAAATAGATCCAAAATATATAAATAATTTGTAATTTTGTTGGATATGGTCGATTATCCAGATGAACTATTTGTATACGTTATAAAAAATATATTGTAATTGCATTCTTTGCTGGTAATAAATTAAAATGTGTTCCAAATATTGTACATCAAAAGGTTTTTTCTAAAAATTATTAATACGCATTTGAAAGAGCAATTTTTTCTCATTATTAATTGAAATTCCTTTTCTTTAAAATTTTCTTTTAAAATGCAATATATATATTCCTTTAATCATATATACCGTTAAAAACTTTCAGTTTTTAGAAATTATTAACTTTTCCAATTAAAAAATAGCTGTTTAACGTTGTTGATACATTCTAAAAGCATTTGACAATTTAATTTAGTAACTAATATGTTTCACTCAAAAGCTTAGATATTCTCCATATATGTAAAATACAAGCTTATAAGTATAGAATACAAGCTTAAATATTCCTCATCTCATTCATACATAGTAATTTGTCCTTCAAATCATTGATTTTCCATGAAGTAATAAAATCTTAAATTATTTTGCTAGCTCAAACTCGTCTACTGCAACTTGATTTTTTTTAATCGCACGTTTTATTTTTTTCATTTTTTAAAAACTTTTTCTGAGTTTATTTTGAGTGCTCTGATTTCATAGAAAATTCTCAGAACATCTGTTAAATGAATGGGATTTCGTACAACAATCTATTCGGATAAGCCATTGAGACATTAATAAAGTCTAAAACTGTAAAATGCGATTAGTCGGTTACCGAATATTAAAAAGATGTTATGGATTTCTTACGAAGATTTTATTGTTTCAACGTAAACACAATTTAATTATATATATATATATATTACCGTAAAGTGTGAAATCAGTTATTTCATAGAATAACTATTTAACTAGAATGGTCATTTAAAGTATATAAAAAATTGAATTCTACTATTTAATTAGGTATTCCATAGAATAACGATTACTTGATCATTAAAGTATGAAGTAAAGCACTCGTAAGTTTTTTTAATTGGTTCTGGCTGATTTCAGCCAGTTTTGAACCGTTTATAGTTGCTTTGCAAAGACGTGTGTTTCTGTACGCTTCAGTCCGTTGAATTTAGATTGTGTATTTATGTTAGCATTTTACATTTTGGATTATTAACAAATATTTTTGCAACCTGTTTTCAAGCAATGACTTCTGGAGGAATGGGAGACTAACCTGTAAGTAAAAAAGGTTTAACGCAAGAGAAATTTGAATCTTTATTAAATAAGCGAGGTACAAAGGAAAACATTACTGCACTTACTCGTTAGAAATTATTAACAGCAGAAGTAAAAAGTTCTAAAACAGCACAAATAAAAGTACCATGTGACTATTGGTTACTCCAGGATCATGATATCCTTGAACTTCAAGGAGTAGAATTGTTTCAGTAACAGATGCAAAACCTGATATGATATTTTATTCCTCAAGTGACATGTTCTTTGATATTTTATGCCAAACACATATTTCAATTAGACATGGTAGCAAAGACCGCATGATAAAAAACTGAATTGGCGATATACAAACATTACTCGGAATGACATAAAACTGTGTTTGAATGTCTATAAACCTTTTCGGCAAAAACGAGATATGAGGAGAAAGACATTGGGATTAAGCCATATCTTAATTCAAGATGTCTAATAGATCTCCTAGATTTGCAGTCTCAACCGGATGGAAACTATAAATTTATTTTAGTTTACCAGGATCATATAGTTTTACAATTAATCGAAAGATGGCACCACATATTTAATAAATCAATAATATTATATTTTAATTAATTGGGCGTTCTCGGCAAAATTAAATCCGCATTGTCAGAGCTCAGGTGCCTCCCTCTGCGGAGGAAACTGGGCGTCAAAATTACCTGCGGCGATTGGTATCCGCCTATACGGCACCACACTAAAGAATGATACCAGCTCTTGGGGATGTACTAGGTCTGCCAATGGTAAAAATACCAATCCGCAGCCCATTGGATAAAAAAAATATTTTAATTAAAATAATTATGTAGGTTTGTGGTTGACTTTTTATATTCTACATATTTTTTTCAATCTTATATCAATACCTTAAGGTTTTAAATGTATATAGAAATATATAGATTTAATGTTATTTTATCATATTTTACTATTTTTATGCGGTACTTTTATACTTTCTTCTTTCTATTGCGTGGGAAACACGGTATGGTGCTGTACACACGTAGTAGGCATATCATTTAATTTTTTTTCGCATCGATTTCAACATATGCTAGTAATTAATAGTAGGTTATAATATTATCGTTTTAAATTAATAGATTGTGCTTTCATTTTTAATAGTTAAAATTCTCTTGATATTCCTTACTTTCCCTACGTCCCAGGGTATTGGTAAATACAGGTGAAGGTTGGCTGGCCGCAAAACTTTGTTTAAACCTGTAATCCTGGTTCCTAAGGCCAGGAGTTTGTTCTAGTACTGCTGTGGCTGAGACTTTATTCTATCATGACCTTAGTTATATTAGGATTATAACTAATTTGTAAATATATATATGTGTATATATATATATATATATATATATGTGTGTGTGTGATGAATCTCATGCCCTTCAAGTGTCAATTGGGTAAACTTCATACCAGGACAAATCAACCCACCACCCACCTCCCGTATAAGAACTTTGACTTCTACTTTCGCCGGACAAAAAGAGACACGTGTGCTAACAACTCACTCGCTGCTGATCAACGCGGAAAGAGATCTCGTCTTGTCATGGCTGGGAGTAGAGACTTGGAATAAAATATAATATGATAAACTCTGTCAATCTTAAGAATTACTCCAAAACATGATAAAAGCCGACAGGATGTGAAACCTGCTTATCTTGTTATACATGCGGCAAGTATAAAAATGGCTGCTTCAAAAATTGAATAAGAGCGCAACATAGGAATTTGTTTGTAAAAGTTTGTACGGCTACATAGATCGGAATACGATTTATTTAAAAGAAAGTTCTTCAAAGACCCATTTCGAAAATCTACAGAATGTGTGTGTCAAGAAAATTCTCCAAGTATTTCATTGTGATAATTAACAGAACAGAGGTCTACCAGTACGTTTCTTCAAACTCCAAAAAGTGTGTGCAGGGAGAAAAAAGGAAAACTTTTTAAACACTTCGTTTTGAATAATCAAAGGTATTCTTACTCTCCAAATGCTAAAATTTTGTGATGTTTTCCAGTGCATCAATTTCGTAAGTTCATTTATTTGAGATCGCAAAATAATTACTTAGAATTCTATTATAGTAAATTTATTATAATTGACGTGCATTCACTATTAAGTTTAAATAAGTTAATGCTTGCCATCAAAACTATCAAGATATCCAGGTACCTCCACCGGATTGCCATGAAGTTGAACTGGCTCTCAAGACGTTAAAGTCCAACAAGGCGTCTGGACCTGATAGAATCCCGGATGAGCTTTACAAACATGGAGGAAGACTGCCAACAGAACAAGTTCATAAAATTATTATCTCTATCTGGAATGACGAAGTTCTGCCCCCAGATTGGACCCTTGGAATCATTTGTCCAATCTACAAAAAGGGAGATCCACAAACTGTGGTAACTACCGAGGTATTACCCTTCTGAACTGCATCTATAAAATCTTCTCGATAATCCTCTTTAACCGAATTTCTCCCTGGGTAGAAAGTATAGTGGGAGGATATTAGTGCGGGTTCAGAAAGGGGAAGTCCACCTGCGAACAAATCTTTAATCTGCGACAAATAATGGAAAAAGCAAGAGAGTTCAATATCAATCTTCACTACTTATTTATTGATTTTAAATCCGCATATGACAGTGTTGATCGGGATTTCTTGCTTAAAGCTCTTCAAGATCTAGGGATGCCAAATAAATACTTACAGCTTATAAAATCAACTTTGACTCGCACCCTTTCCTGCATAAAGCTGTCAGGCAATATCACGGATTACTTTGAAATTGAACATGGAGTAAGACAGGGCGATGCACTCGCCTGTCTTTTGTTTAACTTAGCTCTTGAGTGGGTCATTCGTGACTCTGGTATCAACACGAGGGCCACTATCTTTACCAAATCTGTACAAATTCTAGCCTATGCTGACGATATAGTCATAATCGCAAAAACAAAAAGTGCCTTAATGGAAGCATTCAGCGCTCTCAAAGCATCTGCTGAAAAAATGCATCTTAATATTAATGCAGATAAAACTAAATACATGCCTATGACAAAAGCAGTGAGCCCTGTGGTCCTTCAAGTTGGAAATCTTAAAGTCGAACTGGTTGACAGTTTTACATATCTGGGTTCCAATGTTAACTCTTGTAATGACATAGGCTTTGAACTAAAAAGAAGAATTCTTGCTGCTAATCGCTGCCTTTATGGCCTTGGAACATTTTTAAAATCGAAATTGATAAAAAGATCTAAAAAAATTATTTTGTATAAAACTATTATAAGACCTGTTCTCACCTATGGATGTGAAACCGGGACTCTAACAAAGACCCAGACAAATCAACTTGTTATTTTTGAGAGGAAAGTCCTGAGGAAGATCTTTGGGGCTGTGAATGATAACAGAATTTGGAGACACAGGTACAACTTTGAACTCAACAGACTCTTTAAGGAAGCTGACATCGTCAACTACCATCAAAATATGCCGCTTGAGATTCGCGGGACATGTCTGTCGAATGGATCCCTCATCTATGACATCAAGAATCTTTAATTATAACCCATCTCGAACAGACCCAGAGGGAGACCCAAGCTGAGATGGACTGATTGTGTGGAAGAAGATTTTAAAGTGCTGAAAGTGACCAATTGGAGAACTGTCGCCTCCCGGAGGACAAGATGGAGGGATGTTCTGAGGAAAGCCTTGGCCCACCCCGGGCTGTCGTGCTAAGAAGAAGAAGAAGTTAATGCTTGATTTGGTATCTTTATGTGATTTCTTATATTTTGGTCTACTTATTTGATTTAATATATTTGGGTATATTTATTTGATTTCTTATATTTTGGTATATGTATTTTTAAAATTGCATTGAGTTCCTATGCGTATAAGTATTTTTAGTTGTGATCGTTTGTTTATATGTAAAACTTTTTGATACTGTTTTTCGGTGTAAATTTTAATTCATTTATTCTATTCTTAAACGTTTTATGCAGTTACGTGGTGGTAAAAAAACAAATATGACGGAAACAAGTGATATATCAAAAGCTCAAACTTCTGAAAACCAAATCAATTAATAGCTTTTGATCCAAATAATTCTATGCAAGTAATTTCATGGTTAAAATACTTCAATGATAAATGTCAAAAATTGAACCTAGATGATTCTTGGAAAATTACCAATATATCTATCTATTTAAAGAACAGTGCCTTAACGGATTACATTAATTGCTATGATAAAATTAACAATTGGGAGGAATTCACTTGTTTCTTAACAGAAAAATATCTTGCGCCATCAATTACTAGTTTAAGTGATTTCACACAAAAAACTTTTAATGGAAAGGAAATTGCTCAATACTTCCATGAAAAATTGGAAATTGGCAGACAATTAAATTTACCCACATCTATGATATTAGAAGGATTAACAGATGGCTTACCCATTAGGTTAAGGCAGTTACTCACTATAAGTCCTCCTAGTAACCCAACAGAATGGATAATAACCGCGACTAAATTATTAAAAATTCAAAACAGTGAACAGAACGAAATTGAAAATCCTAGTAATTCTAGAACCCAATATTTAATGCTCCTAGGGAAAACTACCAGATTTG
>BMAO01034367.1:0-46133 GCA_019973975.1 Trichonephila clavata | reverse complement strand
ACGCCTTATTAAACTGCAGCATCAGTATTTTATTTAATGTTTTCTTTCATTTTTTCTTTAAAGTGATCCTTGCTATGCTCAGTTTTCTTTCAAACTGCTACTTTGGATAATAAATTATTATCATTCTTTTGATTTGCTTCCTTATTTTATAACCATTTTACACTCGCATATCATGTTTCCCGCCATTCTGATTTACAGTTCCTTCTTTATTCATATAATTATCAATTATGCTTAACTTTTGGACACAGTGTTATTTAGCAGAGTTAAACGTAATTTTCAATGGAAATCACTTTGCAAAACTCCTCTATCTGTTATTTTTCAACGTTATTTGTTCAGGTTGTCTTCGCCAAATGTGCGAGAGCCTGAACTAAACGCTGAGCAGATTTTCAGACACAAAAATGCCCCAATTTTCATGAAAACTTTCAACATTGTAATCCATACAATTTTTATTAAACAGCGTTTGTAAAATTTCAAAATATTCCGTAAATAATAAATTTCCATTTTAACAATGTAAAGGAATAGTTCATTTGGCATTATGGAAAAAAATTGCGAAAACATTTTATGCCATAAAAAATTTGTCAATTCGGAAAAAAAAATTAGTAGTATGATTAAATAAGTGGTTCTCTATACGATAGCGAAACCAGAATATAATATTAATGTTATAATACTTTTATGTCTAAAAAACTTTGAGTTCGATCCTATTTCTTAACAATAAGCGAAGACAGTCTTAACTTAATATACATGTATTTGAAAATTATGTTACTTCCAATCAATCTTGGCTTGACCCCTACACGTGTATGAGTTCCTGGTGATTTATTTAAGCAATGCGCTAGTAAAACAAAAACAATTTATTAATACATTTAATAATTAAAATCAATATATTTTTTATCAGCAAGTGTCATTAATCACAAGAATAATCCAACTATATAGTATGTTGCCAATATACAAAATATAATAAATAGAAATACAAAGTCAAATAGCCTGTCAACGATCCTATAAAATTAATAATATAAGCCGCCATTTTACATTCTTGCACACACATATGTGTGTTGTAGATATATGCACCTTTCTTTGGAATAGATTTTTTTATGAAGTTCAATCCGAGTGGCACATCTTTGAAGGAAAGTATATAAAGTGTTTATAAAGTATCCAACTCGCATGTATATATTATACTTATATTTGGATACAACAATCGAACACTAATCTCTTTCTAAAAAGTCCTTTAGGCTGTGACGCACTTGTCCCCCACCATTCTGCCACTGACGGCAAAAACGCTCTCTGGCACGCCTTTTTTTTTTTTTTAGATAGCATGCAGCTGATTTTTCGCCTTCTGCTTGATGTTTTCTCTTAACTGAAATATCTTAACCCTTTCACATTTGTAAATTCAAATTTAGTATTTGTATACTATACTGGATATTTTTTTCCATCCGAGCGTCTCCTATCTGATAGCCTTCGAGATGCTTTTAAACGGGCTGTGTCAATGAACAATCAATCTACCAAGCTTTACAAAAAGTCTTGTCATAGTATTATTCACGTTTTTATGTCACTCTGTCAAAAATGACAATATAAAGGGGCTCACTTACATTTAATTGCTATGCGAGGATCGATAACTTCTGCAGACATACAGATATTTATTCATGCTCATAAGGATCGCCTATGTCCATGCATCTAATCACACTTCTTTAGTTTTCTTTATTTAAACACACAAAAATTACCGTTGGGTACTTTTTCAACATACTTCTTTGTATAACCACAGGGAACTCGAAAAAAAATTGTCTAAAAAATAATCTAAAAATTTGATGCAATCTTAGGAGGATATGCCTTAAAAAAACCACATGGACACCATAAAAAATTGTTTTATCCTTTGCAAATAAACTCTATAAAAAATAAGAAATTATAATAAAGCTAAACTTGACCTAATAACCTCTGTATATCATCTAAAATCTTACAGGAATTCGAATGCTTATTTACAAAGTAAATATTTATCCTTTTCTCTCTACTTAT
Source organism: Trichonephila clavata (assembly GCA_019973975.1). Lineage (NCBI taxonomy): Eukaryota > Metazoa > Arthropoda > Arachnida > Araneae > Nephilidae > Trichonephila > Trichonephila clavata. The sequence continues at coordinate 44,129 of BMAO01034367.1, read as the reverse complement.
CGATAAATGCATTTATCCCCCACCCTTAAAAAACACTGATCTTTAACACACAATAACAAATGATAGGGAAAACGAAGAATAGTGAAAATAAAAAATAAAAAAACTCACACAAAAATTACTTAAAAAATTATTTTTTTAATGGTTGTCAATCTAAAACGATATCATTTTAAGATAATCTGGATTTCTGTCAGTTTACACTGAATAAAGTATGATCTTCAACTGAAGGTACAAAGATCAGAAGATTTTTGAAGTGAAAACTTCTTTAGCGGCGTTGGGCCCTTTTTGGTAGGGGAAAATCTTATGAGTTCGCGTCACCGACATGCTCTGACTGGCGCACGCGCAGTGTGCTGTTCGCCTTAGACACTTTTTGGATGGGTGAAATCTCGTGCGTTCGCGTCACCGACATGCTTATAGCAGTATATCTGTAGCTATACAGCTGACGTATAGTGCTGTGTATATCTTTTAGTGAAATTCAATGGATTTAGTGAAAAGTTCAATGTGTATATATACTGTGCATTGCTCGTTGCGATTCCGAGAATGGGCAATACATATTATGGTTGCCGTTTATATTCGCCTGGAAAATCTATGAGACAGATACAACAATTTTTATTCGAAAATTGGATGATTTATACAAAAGAAGGTTCTGAAATACTCGAAAAAAGATTGGCGAAAAATATATGATAATGTACCGATGATTTTAAGTGGAGACTTCATATTAACTTTGCAGATGATAAAAAATCTACCACTAATTGAATTTCTAAATGAAACACTTAATTTAAATATGTCTAATGCTCGAAAATTCAGTACTACAAAATATAAAACGACGATCGATGCGGTTTTTACGCGATACTTAGATAAATTTGATCAAACATTTCCTTTCTACTTTAGTTACCATAAGCCTATTGTATCTTTTTTAGAACAAAATGAAATAATTGAAAGTACAAAAAGTCAAAGTATTGTTGAAATTAATGATGACAGAAACAATTAAAATAATGTTAAAAAACCAAGTACATTGAAACTTAAGTAAATACAAATACTATCCATAAATAATATGATTGTATATTAATTGTTATTTCAATTGAATTGTATTTATATTTTGTCATGATCTTGTACAGCCCGTAATACATTTGAATAATAAAAAACCATATAAACATGCATTTAGTTGTTGCTCGGATGTCAATAGATGTGAAAACCAGATTGATGTTGATAATTTAATTCAAACATTATGAAATTTCAAATTTTATTACTAAAAGTTCTAAATTTTCACTTCTATCGACAGTCTTTATTAATGCCAATTTTTTTTTTAAATTTCAGTCATTTTTGAAAAATTATAAAGGAATTAAAAAGTAGAATTTCGTGATGAAAAAACAATAACATTGATATTTTTTTCAACTTGTTTGAATATTATATTTGTTGTTAAGAAAACATTTTGTGTGTGTGAAACATTGTATTCCCATAACTACTATTGATCTCAAAAAATATCAAAGGCTGGACGTTATGAAAAAAGTTATATGTATTTGGTCTTTCTCTCTTTTTTCCCTTTCAACTGATTTGCTTGACCCACTTCTTTAATTTAATAGTAGCGGTTGGTAATTGCTTCCGTGTCAACAACAGCAGTTTGTAAAATTCGCTCGGTGTCATTGGAGATGGTCGAATAAACAAACATAAATTTGTGATAGAAAAACAGAAATGTTAATGCGCTGAAATATAAAATAAGTCCAATAAATTAAAAAATTTCGAATAATTCAGTGCTGCAAAAGTGCTTCTGACTGTCTTTTTCTTTGTTAAAATAACTAATTTAACATTCGTAAAGAAGAAAAAAATGACACCCTTTTCATGTGTTTAAAAGAATATTTTTTTTCTTAAAATTAATGAAAGAGTGAATTGAAGTTAAAGGATTTAAAATCTCATGGATTTTCTTCAAGAAAATCTGTTATGAAATTATATTGCTTAATTATGTATTCTACTTTAAAGCTGAAAGTGTTCGTTTTTTATTATTTTTGTTTATTATACTATGATCTTGGTATTTTAATTCGTGCATGTAGTTTAATTTCAAATAGTAACCCTCAAAAAAATTCAAAATCGGGGCTTTTTTTGGTAAATTTAAAATTTACAACTTATATCGCACACAAAATTTAAATACAAATTTCCTCTTTAAAATTAACTGAAAATTTTTTAAGCACACGTCGATATATGTAAGATAATTTTTATAAGTATTATATTTGTGTATTATTTTCCGGACAAAAGAGAAGTGGCAACATCAGTACAAAGTTCTCGTTTTAGGTATGTTACTATTGCAATAGTAGTCTTGGAACGTTAAAAAGAGGAAATTTCTCTTTAATCATTGAAAGATTTCCAATGAAAATTTTTGTTTCGTATTGTAAAATATTTAGTTCAATTTAAATTTCTTTCCTTTATTTTAAACTAATTCTTAAATGACTATTTAACTTATATAGTAATGATAGATAACGCTTAGGTTGAAAATTATGTTCCATATTATTATCGTCTGCTTTAATTCAATATGCAACCTCTGACAAAAAAGTTCGATGATAGTCCTTTAACATTAACGTAGATAAAATATTAACGAAAGTTACCTTACTATCCTTCGAAATAGTCACCTCACATAACTATGCAATGCTGAGATCTGCTATACATGTCCTGAAAACTTTGCAAGAAATCTTCTTTTGCGATAGAGCTCAAAAGTCTCGTCATGTTTCGTTTGATGTCAGGAATATCGTCAAATCTCTTTCCTTTTAAAGTGAGTTTGAGTCGTGGAAATACTGGAGAACATGGTAGAAAAGTTCAGTTTGCTCCACCCTTTTTTTTTGCTTGGAACTGTTTGAAGATATTGGCTGTGTGAGGGTAAGCATTGTCGAGAACAAAAAAACTATGAAAATTTTTCTGCGTACTGAGGTCGTATCCTACGTAAGCATTTCATGTAACGGTCAAAATTTCAATGTACTTTGCTGCATTCCTCGTCGTTCCCTCAGGTATAAATTCCTAGTGGATAATGCCTTGACTATCAAAAAAAGGTGATGAACATCGTTTTGATGCATTCCCCCCCCCCGCTCTAACCTTTTTCCGACGAGATGACGCAGAATAACTCCATTCCATGCTTTGCCACTTCGTTTCAGGGTCGTACCTGAGACACCAGGACTCATCTTCAGAATACTTTAAGAAATTTGATGTCACATCCACCGTTTCGAGAAAATCCTGTGAAGCCTCAAAATGTGCCTGCTTCTGATCGTCAGTCAAGTGATGTGGCACAAGACGACAACACACAACACACACACACCACGTTTTTCTCATACCTAAATTCGTCGAACGGATTCACGGTTAATCTGCCATTTATCAGCTATAATGCGCACAGTTAATCGGCGATACTTCGTGATTAATTTCCTCAATTTTTCAAAGTTTTCGTGACGGACGGAGGTCGCCGGTCTTTTGCTTCGGGGGTAGTCAGAAACACTTTTCCGGCTTTCTCGAAAACGGGTGAACCATTCGTATACACACTTCATGGACAGTGCTTTATCTTCATAAACACGTACCAGCATCGCATAAGTTTCTTTCGGTGTCTCGCCAAGCTTAAAACAAAACTTTAAATTGATCTTTAGTTCGTTCATTTACCTTTTCTTAGTTAAGAACGAACGCACTAAACAAGCACTTTGTAAAACAAGTCATAGACGGAACACAAACGACTCTCAAATGAACAACGATGGAGCAGATGGTCAACACCTTCCTCTACGCATGTGCAGCGTTTTGTTTCGCCAGTGTTGCCAGATCGGCCGTTTTGACTCCATTCATCGAACTTCATTGTCAAAGGTTGTATAATTCATGTAACTAATTTATCTTATTACTTAGTTTATTTGGTGATACATAATTGTTTGTTGTTAAAATTATGTTGCTTAAGGTGGTATATTTTGTAATTATCTTAAATATGTTTTTTTCAGTTGGAGAAAAGACTTGTAATTCATAACTGACGCTGGAGGAACTTAATAGTTAATTAATTTTTGTATATATTCGGGTATTACCATTCATCTGGAGATATTTTTGATCATTTGAGGAATTATAAGAATAAAAGTCATCCGCGGAATAAACTTTGGCGATTATTAGTCCCTTTTTTTAATATTTTGAATACATATTTCTTTTTCTCTCCTTTTTGGGCATTCGAATCCAAATGAATTATAGATTCATTCTTTTTTTGTATCCAAGAATCAAATATATTTTGACATTGCAAGGAAATGAAATATTATTTTTTCTTTGAAATTTACATACATTTGATTCTAAGAATAATATAGCTAAGTAAAAATCGTAGCTGCATTTGTCATATTAAATCGATACTAATTGTTCCGCGCAACAGAGATGACCTTCGACGACCAACCGAAGTGAGTTATTCTTCAGTTCAGAAAAAATGCTCGTTACAAGAACGTGCAATGAAAATACATCCATTTGCGTTCTTTGTCCTGAGAAATGATGTTTGTAGATCCTATGTAACTGAAATCAATTAATAAATTTTATTGTTAAACTAAAAAATAATTACCTAATCTGGTATTAGCCACAACCGATGTTCAACGCACTACAAGGGGCCGTGGGTAGCCTAGTGGTTAGAGTATTGGACTCCAGACCTGAGGGCCTGGGTTCGATGCCCGATGCCACTAAATACGACGGAGTACGGGCTCGTTAAATCAGTGGGTCCGAAAGTCTTGTGGGCAGTCGCAGCAGAAACCACGAGTGCAGGGGGCTGGATAATATTTCTCTCCCCTTCAGTTCCACGCCAAAATTGTGGAGGTGCAGATAGGTGGTGTCGCCATCTATCGTTAAGAAGTCCAACCTGTGCTTCACAGGCAATGGCAACTTTCATTCCTTCCCCTGCGGGAAGGACACAACAACAACGCACTACAAAACCGAGTGAACGAAGTGAGTGAATTTCTGATCATTACTTTTACGCATTGCCCTTATTTTTTGCAGTTCTAATATTACTAGATTAATAAACTCTTAAAATTCATTTTATACTGGTTCTCCAAATGTAGAACGTAACCCCCCCCCCCACCCATTCTTCATTACTGTACATTGGAAATGGGTACAACTGTACAATCTCTTATAAATATTTTAACAAAATGCTTTATTTTTTTAAAAAGAAAATTTCTTAATTTTTTGAATAAATTTAGAAATTAATGTAGAATTTTTCATCAATTACTTAATAGCTCTCAACAACAGTATTAAATTAAATTTCACTGTTTCTTAACAGCTTTCGTTTATTTTTTTAAAAATAGCTAACAGTATAATCTACAAAAAAGAATATTTCTTTAAGAAGAATAAAAAATAAGAGCAGAATTGTTCAGTATGATTCATTTCAACACATTCTAAGGTGAAATGAAAATATTTCATTAATAAATGAGAAATTCTACTCTTTTTTAACTCAAAAATCGTATTCTAAAATTTAAAAAAAAAACTTAATTTTTCGAATCGAATAGAGCAAATGCAACGAAATCATGTCAATATTTTAAATTGTATTCTGAAACTTGTGTGTTCCTACTTTTACCAATTAAATAAAATTGTAGCATTTAGGACATATTTCTAATATTCAAAAAATGACATGCAACGTTACAATGTGGGCTATTTCTGTCTTAACTAAAACGGTAAAAGAAAATTAAACTAGAAAGTCTAAGGGCATCACAGAAGTTTATAAATAAGAAATTCGACGAGATAATACATATACAGTCGACTCTCGATAATTCGAAGTTAAAGGGACCAATGAAAAACTTCGAATTATCAAGAGGGTGGAAAAAAACTCCCAAAATACATGAAGAAAAATTATTTTCCAACAAATTTAAATTCTAAACTATATAATAAAACAATTGTACATTTTTATAAAATTATTTTAAAGTATTTTTAAAAAGTGCATATTATATACACAGTATAAATATTATACAGAAGTTAAAAGTCCTGTATTAAAAGAATATATATGTGTATTAAAATGATTATTAAAAGAATACATACTGTACATAATTAATCTTTTTTGATGAAAATTTTTTTTATTTTAAAAAATTTGTTTAATCTGTTATCGGTTTTCTCAAACACTGTCCCCAACACCATTGATTCTTCAAGGCAAGTTCCAGTCCGGCACATGCCCTATTTGGTGCCACACGCTATAAGTCACTCAGATAAGTCATAAATCGTCATGTCCGATGCAAAATACACAATCCTACGCGTATCTCTTCTTCACAGTGGCGGGCCATCCTTTCTTAACACGTGTGTTGCAAGGCCACGTGTTATAAAAAAATATCGATGTCAGACAACAAGTGTGGCCTGTCTATTGTCCACTTGAAGAAGGAAAGCAATAAAAGTATATTTTTGCTTGAGGAACCGGGAAACACACAAAGAAGGGATGGCAGACAGATGGTCATCAAATGGGCTATTTTACAGGGGAGACACGCAGAGACAGAACAACATAAAACATGTAAGCTCCAACCTGTTTGCTACCGGACTCTACATGATAGTGAGTGTTCGAATTGTCGAGTTTTATCAGATAACTTCGAATTATCACATGTTGTAGTTTAGACAGCCAAAGATTTTCCTTCGAAATATTGAGTGTACCAAAACGTATGGCTTTTGTCCGAAATATCAAGAGTTTTTCTGGGGGCTGAGCAAATACTTCGAATTAACGAGAGATTTGTATTATCGAAGGTTTGAATTAGCGAATGTTGACTGTATTTATATATAAGAATATTCTGATACTTTTTAATTATTAATTTTCTTTTAAAATTAAAAAAAGCAACAAAAAGTCTTGATGAAGAAAAAAAATTATTAAAAAAAAACAATAAATAGTTTTTTCCCTATATATTATGTAATATTTAAGCGAAACTATAAACAAATAATACAATTTTCTCTCTCTCGTCAAGTTTTCTTCTTATAGCACTCAAAAAATACGAGTTTATATCCGTAGCAAAGTAATTTTGTTTAGCTCTAGTTCTTTTCACAAAACAATTTTTTTTTTTTTCGTATTCATTGAAACCAGATGTCGAGGGAGAAAAAATGAAAACTTAGTAAATAGATTGGAGTGGACTTTTTCCCCTGTATCTATAAAAATATGTGTGGGTGGTCCCTTCAAAAATATAATACTTCTTTTTAAAATTGTTCTGGGATAATAAACAGACAAGCAAAGTAGGAAAAAAATTCAGCTGCATTGTTGCAATCGTGACTGTGACGTATTTCATTCACTTCTACATACTTAAAGCATCCACTATGTCATCAAATCCTATTTCATTCTGTATAAACATCAAAAGAAATAAAATGTGCTGATGCATTTCGTCGTCGATATCTGATTTGCTTAAGTTATAAAATTTAAAAAAATATATAAAAAAAGCATTAACTATCCAATTAAATTAGGATAGATAGTAACATTTATCACATGATTTGACTCAGTGTGTAACATTTTTAAAGATGTTCAGATGAGCAAAATTCCAGTAAAATTTTTTGAGAGTCAATCTATCAACTAAGTTTCTTTTTAGTAAAATTTTAATGTAAATTAAATTAACTCGTTTAAAAAAATTATGCAATTCAAAATATTTTCAAGCTCTTTTTTTTCCAAAACGACTTATCAATCAGTAAATACTGATTCAAATGAACTATTTCTTTTTTTGGATAAATAAATTTTCTTATCTCCAATAGGATGCGAGGCCACCCATCCACTTTAGTGGTTAGTGACGCTGACTGTGGTGCCGTAGGGCCTGGGTTCGAATCCCGGAGAAGGCATGGATGTTTGTATTGTGATCCTTCACACACACACACACACACACATGACTTTAAATTCCGTCTTCCTTTGTGATGTGTGCTTCATGCTTACTTCTGTATAAGCCCCCGTGCGATATTTTGTAGTGCACTAGGATTTATAAATGTTTTCAATAAAAAAAAATAGGATGTGTGGAAAACAGGTCGAAGTCTGCAAAAACGTACTGGACAAAATGGCAAATTATATATCAATAATGAGACAGGCATAAAATTTGCGATCCATCGAAGTAGTAATGAGTTTTTTACGAGTATTAGGTGAAGTTCAGAAATTGTAGGCACTGTCTATTATTTTTTTTCATAAAAAGTAGATTGCATATCTTTGAATATATCACATTATTGAGACATTTTGGTAGTCTTCTTTAGCGTTTAAAACAATTAACAAAAATCTCGTTTTTTAATAAATACATCGTTGCGAGAATACGTATTGTACATATATCCCTACTATTACCTTAAGCAAGGGTTTGAGATCGTCTAGAAGATGTTTTCAAGGTTATGGTCTAGAGTGAGAGAATATTAACGTCGCACTGATTAGCAACACGAGGGCTTTTGGCGACGGTCCGCGTACTTTTGAACCATGGTCAAGTGACGCGGACGACACCTGAGCTGGCACCCCCCTCTCCTAACTACCACACCACACCAACGGGAGGACATTTGAGCTCTCGACAGATTTAACGTGCATCGCTCCCCTACACGGTGGTTCTTAAGTGGTACTAGGATCGAACCCATGACATGCTAGCCATGATCCCATGCCTAGACCACTCGGCCACCGCGGCCATGTTATGGTCTAGAACCCCGTACGCAAGTTGTGGATTAAAATTGGCTGAGAACCCATACGTAAATGTATATATATATATATATATATATATATATATATATATATATATATATATATATATGTCAGTTTTATTAGAAAATGAATATCGTAAAAAATTAATTTGTAATTTTTAAATTAAAGCAGTAAAACACACACACATATCACAAAAAAATAAAGAGGAACATCTTATTTATTGAGATAAAAAAAAGTGTAAATATCACTATTTAGTCTGTGGTAATATTACAAATTTTTGAAATGTGATCTTAAAAAACATAATGCATTAATTGTACTGTAATTGAGCCTGGAACGCAACTATGTGCACAAATTGCCATCTGTCGAAAACGCACTTATGCCATCCAGGCTAGTTAGTAGGTAGTATTGTTAGCAATACGCGCGATATACTTTTTCCAAGTATTTACCTTAAAATTTATCATCTTCAAATAAATCGATTTCTTATCGGATGGTTTGGGATATAACAGATTTCTGTATTGTATTTTGGTTTGTTGGAATGTTTTTAGTTATAGCTAATTCTAATTTTTGTTCAAGGGACTATTCCTTTTCACAATCGACATTAGTGTCATAATCATCTTCAATAACTGTACCGAATTCTTCTGAATGTGATAAGGTTTGTGGGAAAAACTTTAAGAAAATTTACTATAAACTTGATCAAATTTGAATTGGCTAGTCTCTTTTCTTCTTTTTCATTTTCATTTTTAAAATCATGATGATATGTAGATACAAGTATGATATGCAAATACAATGTGAATAACAAAATCCCCAATTTAAAAAAATATCGAAATATTATGCCCTTTCTTCACTACTACAACCTTGTTTTCACAGATACGAATATCAGATTACGAATCCTGAGCGTGTGTTGTATCGCTCTGAGCTGTAACAGAAAAGTTCTGGCCCGCCTCTTGGATAATTCACATATTTCATCACTTCCCTTGACTGTACGAGGTAACTTTAGATTCCCAGTCTAATTAATTTCGCCCGTTAAGGAGACATAAAAACAAAAACGTATATTATTTTGCTAGGTTAGCGATCCTTGAACATATAGAAGAAACAACATTAAAAAATTCTAGTAAATACCGAAAAATTGGTATTTAAACTTGTGAATACCGGTATTACAAAATTGTACAAATGGCTCAAAATACCGGTATTCGGTATCTCGGTATACCGGTATTGCAATCCCTAATCCCGACGTTATACCCGCCTGTGCCAAACACTATTATGTAGTGGGGCTGAAATGCATTACATTTCTTAGTTTTCAAAGTCAACACATTGTGCGAAAAGAATGCAAAAAGTGGGATGCTTGTATCGTCCTTGTCACATGACTGTGTATTAAATTAAGAGCCAACAGCATTCGCTGAGTTTATAAAGCGATGTTAACCATTCAATCAGTTTAGTGTTCAAATGATGTCTAACGTTTCTGGGTGTTATTTTCAAAGTATGTGAGCAGATAATTAAGTTTTCTCTACCTTTTCTTCTTCTGCTTCATGTGCAATTGTAGACTTAGACGTCTCCGAGACATCAAGAACTGTCTTTGGTAGACGCCGAGAATCGTACGTTGATTTTGTTTTGTTTCGAATACTTAAGGTTTGCAACAAATACGCGTGTCCTTATTTTTCCTCCTTTAATTTTTCCGTACTGAAAAATTTAGATATTTACACAAAATTTTAATACAAAATGCGTAACATCATATAAAATCGAAAAGTCTGATTAAATTCAAGAAAAAATTCTTCAAATGTATCCAATGGTTAAGAATATTTATAAAGTATTTGAATATTTTTCAAAAATTCGCTTTTAAGCAGATTTAGATATTTATAACCTGTGTCAATTCAAAGCTTTGATTAACTTTTTTTTTAAAATCAAAATAGGTTTGTATAAAATATTTATACTATAAGTTCTCATTGGTACAATAAAAAGTATTCAGTTGACCTGTATTTGTGTATAAAAAAATGTTCAAACTCACATATACATATGATAAAATTTTTAAAAAATCACAATATTTCATTTTTTAATTTTGTGATGTCATGTTATAGTTAAACTAGCCGTTACCCTCCCGCTTCGCGGGGTATTTCATGATGTTTTTTAAATATATACTGTATACATAAATTATTGATATCTAAGTCCTAGCATTAAGAATTCCATTGTATTGAAAAATATTCTTATACCTGTAACTCTCGCCTCTTGATAAAAAAAAAGGACAGAACTACTAATTTGTATTATCTAATAATCTCTAAAATTGAGTATAGAATGATGTTTGCACTTTCGTAACCCTATAACCATGAGGATTTCCGCAAAACCAATTTTAGGTGGATCTCTGCTCCATAAAATAAACATGGAAGCCAAATTTCAAATTTAAATCTAATAGAGCAAAAACAAATTTTTATTATCAATACCCCCACCCCCACCCCTCCCCTGTAATTCCGTTGATAGTCGTTCTCCCCAAAAGCAGATTTCAATTCAACAAAAGAAAAATGAAAACCAAATTCCATTATTATAGTCCTTGTAGTTCGAAAAAAGAAATTTTTTTTTCAACACGCCCCAGTAACCCCTGCACCCCCAGGAGTTGATTCCCGTCAAATGCATTCATAGTGGATCCCTATTCAACAAAAGAAACATGCTTAACAAATTTCAAGTACACAGGTCTAACAATTCTAAAACAGGAATATTTTCCAATAACTCCCCTTGACCCCTCGCAACCCTCCTTAGGGGTCGATTTTTGTTTTACGCTTTGTTTGAGGAACTTTATTCCATGAAAGGAACATGCCTACCGATTTTCAAGCAGGTAGATCGAATAGTTTAAAAACGGAAATATTTATCTATTACGCCCCTTAATCCCCCAAAATAAAACTTAGAGGTTAATTTTCGCGAAACTCATTTTATAGCGGTTCTGTACTCAACCAAAAGAATCTGCTTATCAAAGTTCAAGACTATACGTCTAATAGTTTAAAAATGGGAATACTTATCTATAACCTCCCCCCTGAGCCCCCGCAACGCCACTTGGGGGTCTGTTTTCACAAAACCCATTTTGTAGCGGATCTCTACTCTATGAAAGGAATCTGCTTACCAAATTTGAAGACTGTGAGTCTAATAAATTAAAAATGGAAAAAATTATCTATAACGCCTCTTGAGCCCTCGCAACGCCACCTGAGGGTCGATTTTCACAAAACACATTATATAGTGGATCTTTACTCTACATAAAAGGATTCTGTTTATCATATTTAAAGACTGTACTTCCAGGAGTTTAAAAATGGAAGTAATTATCTATAACGCCCCTTAAGCCCCGCAACGCCACTTGGGGGTCGATTTTCACGAAACCCATTTTGTAGCGTATCTCTACCCTATGAGAGGAATCTGCTTACCAAATTTCAAGACTGTGCATCTAATAGTTTAAAAATCGGAATAATTATTTATATCTCCCCTCAACACTCCTTGGGGGACCAAATTTCCCCAGACCCATTTTGTAGCGGATATTAACTCCATGAAAGAACTATGCCTACCAATTTTCAAGCCAATAGGTCAAGTAGTTTAAAAACGAAAATATTTATCTTTTACGCCCCTTAATCCCCTGCAACGCCACTTGGGGGGTTATTTTCCCAAAACCCATCTTGTAGCTGATCTCTACTCTATGAAAAGAATCTATTTATCAAATTTAAAGTCTGTGCGTCTAATAATTTAAAAATGGAAATTCTATAACGCCCCTGCAATGCCACTTGGATGTCGATTTTCAGCAAACTCATTTTGTAGCGGATCTCTACTCTATGAAAGGAATCTGCTTACCCAATTTAAAGATTGTACGTCGAGTAGTGTAAAAATGGAAACAAATATTTATAACACTTTTTAACCCCCCGTAATGCCCTTTGCAGTTCGAATTTCGCAAAAAAAAAAAAGAAAGAAATCCGTTCTTAGCTGAACTCTACTCCATGAAAGGAACATGTCTACCAAATTTCAAGTCTGTAGGTTGTATGGTTCCGGAGATATCGTGATTAGTCAGTCAGTGAGTGAGTGAGTGAGTCGCTTTTCTCCTTTATATACAGGGTGTCCAGCCTTAATGTGAACCAATAGCTAATTCCCGAACCGTTCGGTTTAGATATGCACTTCCAATTTAAAAAATGTTTTAAAAAAGATAAGGAATGTTTTTACGTGCTTTTCGAACCAAAAAACCCGTTTAGAAAAAAATTACAAAAATTAATTTTTATACCGTCCCCAAGTCCTATCACTTATATTTAGAAAAAGATGCAGTACACAAAAACAAAGTAAACACAAAAAGTTTCATTTTATTACGATAAAAACTGGCCGAGTTATGCCTACATAAATTTGAAGCATCAGAGTTGCTCAGAAAAGGGGGTCGTATATAAAGTGAGCTTAGAGCACAGTAATTCACTATCTACAGAAAGAGCAACAAAAAAAATCATAGAAAAATTAAAACATTGTAGTAAACATCATAGATTGACAATTTGTATTGTGGTATGGCAAACAATAAAAATTAAATTAAAGAAATACAACTTGTACTGAAAAGATTAAAAAACACCTTGTTTTAACAAATAGCAGCAAAATAATACAGGATTTGCCGTTCAAATTATAGCATAATGTGGAATGATGCGCCAACCCTGAATCAGGGGTTTTATTATATCAGAATGACCAAATTAACTTAAATAATGGTGAAGGCACGAGACAAGGAATACATCTATTGCAACTCCCAGTTTTATACAAGCGCTGAACAGCACGGGCAATTGTGCAATAAGATGGATGTCTTCGAGTGGGAAATTAAATGGCATAAAGTCTTGCCGCCTCTCTCTTGTTTCGATTACACTGCCCATAAAACAGTACCATTTCGCAGTTTCTTCATTTGTATACATCTCGTTCTCCCCTACTATAATTCGTAATATTAGAATACGACTGTATGCAATTGCAAGCGACTACAAAACAGATTTTTAAAGTTCGTCATGATCAGCAAAACCGCAGCAAATCAGACTGAAGCCGTAGCATATAAGACTGTTTTTTGGAACTCCTATTAAAGTGTTTTCTTCGTCCAAAATATTTTAATTTTCTACGTTTTACACATGCACAGAATAAATTTTATTTCATAAGTACTCAATTATTGTATTATTAACGTATGCTTTTAAATTTAAAAACGATTTACATAAGAATGACGTGCAAGAGTGAAAGTTTCCTAGCAGAGTTCCAACTAATTTCACTTTGGAGACGGCCCCTTACTAGCTTCTTGAAAATAGCTTAGAAAATGCATATAAAGTATGATTTTCAAAGTTCCATAACTCGGCCAGTTTTTATCGTAATAAAATGAAACTTTTTGTGTTTACTTTGTTTTTGTGTACTGCATCTTTTTCTAAATATAAGTGATAGGACCTGGGGACCGTATAAAAAATTAATTTTTGTAATTTTTTTCTAAACGGGTTTTTTGGTTCGAAAAGCACGTAAAAACATTCCTTACCTGTTTTAAAACATTTTTCAAATTCGAAGTGCATATCTAAACCAAACGGTTCGGGAATTGGCTATTGGGTCACATTAAGGCTGGACACCCTGTATATAGATACATTATTTGTAGTTACCTAAAATATATTTATTTATATCAAAACTGAGTTATAAATAAAAGCACACAATCGCTGAAAATATTGCATTGTGAGCATTCATTTCATTGTGTTAAAAATAGTTGTATTCATGTGAACTGGTCTTATATCGAAGCTTTGTTTTTTTTTTACAAAACTCGAGTTCAAAATATTTTTACAAAAATACTTTGACAATAAAAATAAAAAGATAATTATGGAAGTATTACATTTTCACATTAATAGCTGTCACTGTAATTAACTTTTCAGAACACAAATATGTAATGCATGACATCCCTATTAGTCTACTTATAAACTTTAACATGTACTCTATTAATTTATCTAAATGAATTACCTCATTTCTGTATAAATAATTACTTTTATCAATAATATACAACGAAAAGAATTCTTGCAAAATGTACGTTTTCCTTCTTGATTTTACCATGTCTATTTAAATATTTGAAGTTATTAATTAGTGTTGATGTAAGTTAAACTTTGCAAAAAATATATTAATAATAGAAAAAAATAAAAACTTTTCATGTTCATAATGATCTAACAAAGTAAAAAACGTGCCATTTTATTTCATTTCAATTACAATTATTGCATAAGTAAATTAAAGATCATGAATTATGTCAAATGGAATTGTGTAAGAAAATTTCCCAAGTTAAAATAATTTACAAAAATTCTACAAAACTAAGTGACCTTTGCTAAACGCTCAATTACATCCCACATTCAAGAAATACGAGCACGGTGTAACTAATGTATGATAAATTAAGGTTGACGCAAAGTCGGATCAGATTCACATCACTGAAACCATTTGACCCTGGGATGGTTTGAAATGTATGAAACATGACAGTTCTAGGACTATTTTTTACAACGAGACAAAAAATCAAACTAAATGCTGAACCAGAAAATAGACCGAATTTTGATTAGGAAAGAGACCTTAAACACATAACCCATACTCGAAATATCATAGAAAATAATAGATGACTTTGGGGGGGGGGGAGAGTCAAATCATCCAACTTCTTAAATATCTTGATTCTCAAAACAGAACAGCTTATAGGCTTTTTTTCCTAGATTTTGTTATGTAGCTTCCAGATGTACATTCCTTTCGATTTAATAAATTAATATCTGAGAAGAGAGTGAATAAATTAATTGCACATAAAGGGAATTTTTTTTATTCAGTTTGTGTTTGAATAAATCTTTATTTTATTCAATATGATTAAAAACAAGAATTTCTGGAACTCGATTATTATTCATCAACATTATTGTAGATAAATATCCTTGTAATGAATTTCAGTAGTTGTTGATAAAAGCAAGTGTTCTCTTAAAAAGTATTTTAGGAGCATGCCACGGAGATATTAATAGAAAATAGCAAATTTAATCTATAAAGGAGAAAAGCGACTCACTCACGATACCTCCGGAACTATTAGACCCACTGACTTGAAATTTGGCAGGTATGTTCCTTTCATGAAATAAAGATCCACTGAGAACGGTTTTGCAAAATCGATCCCCAAGAGGGGCGAAGGAGTCATTATAGACAAAATTTCCTGATTGTGAACCATTTGACGTACAAACATGGGGAGCCACATAAACACGTTACTTTATGTTGAAGAGATGCCGTTAGAAGGATTGTGAAAATCGACTCTCAAGGTAGGTTACGGGACATTTTGATAAAAAATTACCGTTTATGAAGTTCTTCTTATTTATTTTTCTGCGTTTAGATCCACTAAAATAGGTTTCACCTTCATCATTTTAGGGAGAGTTACGAAATAATAGATCATTTTTCTTCAATTTTAGAACTTCAAGTTCTGTCTTTTTAAAATCAAGATGTGAGGGTTATAAGAATGTTTTTCAATGTAACCCGAACGCCTAAGTTAGGTTTAAATTGGTCTCAGATTCATGGTTCAACTTTAGAGTAGGTACAGGACATTGCTGTGATATTTGTGCATAGGAATGTATGGGCGCAAGTGATGTGGTGAGGCTCAAGTGCAAACATAGGAAACGAAAAGAAAGACAAAGTGTTTATTGAAAACATCATTGACCAGTGTAATGTTTACCATAACTGTTCATAACTGTTCAGCTCATGACCTATGAAGTTCAGCTGCAGCGCACATTGCTATACCATCCTCATAGTTTGCAGGATTCAAAGCTTGTATTCGCTGAAAATGAAAGAGGTGCAAGTGATTTTCGTTTAACACTCTACAAATGGTCTGATGACTCACACTTACGTGATGAGCAACAGCTCTTGTACTAGACTATGGGATCTATCAGCCTCAACGTTCAAGATGCTTTCTTCCAGGCTTGGATTGCGTACAGCTCTCCATCGACCTGTATCATGTCTTGTGACGTGGAACGTATGTGTTTCCTGAAGTTGACAATGTAACCGCTGACAAATTCTGTGTTCCAGCATTCGTCGATCGGGAAAATGCGCGTGATACATTCATTACCGCATTCTGCCATTACCATTTGCAGCTGTACGTATGGCTTATATCTACATACCTCGGCATATGCAGAATCTCCCATCGCAATCAGCACAATTGCAGATAGCGTTTTCCTACTGAGATGCATCATGTTGTACTGCAATGAACATCTGCTGCTCTCCTACCGGCAACACAATAGCCAGTAGCTCCATTTCTCTTGCCTTTTATTTCCCATATTTATCTCAGCATCCCTTGCATATACATTCAAAACAATAAATGATTCTTACAGTGTCCTATATCTACCCTTAAAGTTTGTACCATGAATTCAGGACCACCCTGTATATCAGTAGTTTATATATATGAACAGAATATATTCATACGACATCATCAATAGGGTTTCTTTCCCGGGAAATCATAAGATTTCTGTACTTTTTCTATTCCCGGGAATTATACTTCGTTCCCGGGATTTTCCGGGAATCGCAAAGAATAGATTTAGTATTAGACAAAGCATTAGATTTAGAATTTGAAAGCGGTGTAGGAACACATGCTTTGTTTCATATCTTAAGCAGAAGAAAAAATTCTATTACTAACATAAATTAAACTATAAAAAAGATTAGAAATGTGGTAAAATCATTTGGAAAATCACTTCTCAAGAATGATATTTTACAAAAATATATTAAAGAAGAGTTTGAGCTGTGAAAAGATGGTTTGTTTGGATACCAAAACACTCTGGAATAGTTTGTTGGCAATGCTTGAAAGATTTTTAGAAATAAAGTCAGAAATTTTAAAAGCATTAATTGACATAAAAGAAGGACAAATGATGGCCAATGTAGAGTTTGAAACTATGACGATAATTGTAGCAGGCTTAATGCCAGTAAAAATTGGCTTAGAAAAATTATGCAGTCGAAAAACCTAAAGAGCATTTTCTGCTAGCGGATTGTTCGTCACAAAGCTTAGAACTAGGCTGAATGATTAAAGTGAAAATTGCTTACGCTTTCTGAAATCCTATTTTAAAAATGAATAATTAATTTATTATATATTTTGTGTATTTTTCGCTCATTATATAAATAAGTAATAATTTTGGAATTTATATGTATCCTTATTTTATATAATTATTGATTTTATTTAAAAATAACTTGCTTATAAAATTTAGGAAATTGCGATGTTTTCCCGGGAGTCCCGGGAACGAAAATTACATTCCCGGGAAGGGAAAAACCCGGGAAATCAGAAACCCTAATCATGAAATACCCAGCGAAACGGGCGGGTAACGGCTAGTCCGTATCCTTTAAAACCCAACCCGCATGATCGTGCGGGTTAGTTAAACAATCTTATACGTTTTTGCTTCTAGAATAGTCGTATGTATGAAGATTGAGCGAGTTTGTAGAAAGTGTAAACCATAGGTTCTCAACGTGGGCGATAACGACCCTTGTGGGCGTTTGAGGCTCTCAGGGGGGCATTGAGATGGCCCGGAGGGGCTTGGGCAGATTAACCAAAAAAGACTAAAAAACACGCTGATTATGATGTACTAACAAAGGTAAACTTTATTACTGTTTATTTATGTTGTTTGTATGTATTTAAATCATTTCATATCACATGTACGAAAATTCAGTTATTTCGGTAGTACGGGAAGTGGATGAAAGACTTAAAAAAGATTACATTACATTCAGACGTACATTAAATTGAATGATATAGTGCCTTTTAATTTCTATAGTGCACGTGTTGTCTTTGTCTGTGAGCGGTAGGAAACATTTTCGTCCACTGCATTTCATTACGTATATTATCCAAGAAACATAATTAAATATGTTAACCAGGAATTAACGTGATTCTTTAAGGGCTGAGAGTGTCAATTTATATTTATTTGGAAAGCAATAGTTTATTATGAATTACTTCGTATCATCTAAGCCTCTGCCTGTCTTTATAACAGGTAATCTAAAAATCTTTTATTCCACTCTTTTAAATGAAGAAGAAATTCAGTAGCGTTTCAATTCCAACAATATCCTACCTATGACTAAAATATATAATATTACACATTTAAATATATTTGTGGCAATAGATATTTCAGATTCGCAAGTAAAAAAACTGGGACTTTAGAAAAAAAATGAAATTTAAAAAAATATATTATTTTAGTAATAGGAAATTTTTTAAAACTGAACTCTTGTTTTCACCATGTATTATGTACATTCTTATTTCTCTTGAGTGGGAGAAAGCGGTATAGAAACATTCACTAGAAAAGGGGCGGTGTCGAAATATTCACTAGAAAAGGGGGCGATATCGAAATATTTATTAGAAAAGGGGGCTCCAGTTCAAAAAAGATTGGGAACTTATGGTGTAAAGTATCACTTTTTATCGACAGAGCAGTTGTAGTCCATATTTTACTTTCAGCTGGCAAATCTAGCTTTATTTACAAATACAACGAAAACACGTCTTTTTATCTGTCGGTAAAAGGTAATTATCAATATATTTCTAATTGCTTTAATAAACATTTTTGTCTTAATTTTTAAATAATTGTAAACTAGTAAAAACATTAATTATATTCCATTAATGTTGCTTGTAGGACTCAGGATTTTGTTACATACTTGTTCGTGCGATTTGGGCGTTACTTGAGTCACTGCAGCTGCAAAGGTACGTGCTTGCCATGTGAGTTTTCTTTTCTGTTTCAATAATTTTGATAAACCTACATAAAAACGAAATATATTGTTACATAATTAATACCATATGTTCGCGAAAGTTGCACCGTGTGGGCGATTCCCTTTTTCCTTTCTCTCGGTGTTTTTACAATTAATTTTCGCTTTCATACATTTGTTAAAGGATATGGTTTTTTCATCTTCTATACAGATATCTGTATCCATGTCTCTTCCTTCACCCCTCAAAATAAATCTGAGTTTTCCGGTGGGAGTTGGTAAGTTGTGGTTTAAATTTTTATTGTGTTAAATAATAATATTTTCTTATATATTTTATTAATTTTCATTAAATACTATGCTAATTTTTAAACAAACACTTTTTAGATGCCTAAATAGAAAAGAATCTGAACTGAGTAATTTCTCGGATGATGTCTCTGCTGTGGATACAACATATGAACTACGTATACAGGAAAGAGAATCAAGTTCAGATGAGATCGAGGAAGAAAGACATGGAAATATGTGAAAGACGATTTTGGATCATCCTTTACCATCAAAGTCTCTTAAACTCATTCATTTCATTGTTTCAGCTGCAGCAAATTCTTGGTTTTAGTACAGACAAGGTGCAATAACAAATAAAACTCCGCCCAAAAGTCAAAATGGATCTCTTAAAATTTAAGTTAGAGATAGATGAAGTGTTACAGCATCTCCACTTACTAACAAAAGTATTTTAACTGATGATGAAGATGACAGAGTTGTATAAAATCCCCCCTGCAAAAAGATGGAAGTATTATAATTCCTCTACTAAAAGGCCATGCCAGGATAAAAGACATAACATGTATGGACTTTTTCGATGTGTTGATGACATTTCAAGGCCTCAGTAGTGCAGATTTTAAAACTGCGAAAGTAGTTCGAAAACACGTTGTGAAAAATGCAATGTTTATTTATACTTGTCAAAAACAAAAACATACATTAAAAATTTTCGCAGTAAATAAATAATGGGTGAATAAAAGAATTAATTATACATCAACAATTTCCTTATTTATAACAATTTTAGTTGAATCAAGTTTGTTTCTTCTATCAACTTAGAGTTAAAAAAATGTATAACTTGTAAAAACTACTAATAACTCGTAATAAATACAAGGGAGCAGATTTGTCAAGATAGTCTATTGACGTCGCACTTGGTGACGCAACGAGAGATAGTGGCAATGAACCTCGTAATTTTCAACATTTGTCAAGTGTTGTTGACTTGAGCTGGCGCCTTACGCTTCAAGCTTCCGCACCATAACAAAGTGTGAGTTTTGGGCCTTTTACAGATTTAATGTGCATTAACCTCTACACCACGGGTCTTTAGTATCATTGGGCTTCAAACCGAGATTGGACAGATTCAACGACAGCCACGACTTCGCAACCATGACCTATATGACTACCACGGTCACAAAGACTGTCGAGAGGAAATTGTTTAAACTAAAAAATAGTATTAAAAAGTAGACTTAAATAGTAAAATGTTTAAAAAAATTTAATGACATAACCCAAAACTGTGTGTTTACTTGCGAAATATTTTTATGATAAGAGTGTCCCGAAACTCCACGTTAAGCCGACACAGAGAGTGAAAGAATGGGTCACAGTAGTTCTGGAAAACATTTCAAGCAATTCCATATCACTTGGTTAAGGGATGACTATCGGCGTAGCTACCAATGGGCTAGGCGATGGCGTGCACCGGGGCCCTCAAATTCAGGAAGGCCGCATTCAGAAGTCAAATTTGAGATAATTTCTTCCAAATTTAAGATATAAATATAAAAGGTTGCAAAAAAAAAAAAATAACTATAATAATGTTGAAAGTTTTTTCGAATTTGTAGGAAAATCCCCTAAATTCTTTTCGTTGTTTGTTCAGTGTAGCGAACTTTGCTTTTTAAAAATTTTGTTATTTTCAATTTTTTTAATTTTTCTATAAACTGTTACTTGAAAATAAACTTCACGTTCCTTGAAAAATCTTACGATACTTATTATTAGATCTTAAAAAACCTACACAAAAAACAATTCCTTCCTTGTTACAACTTGTTTTTAACAAGGATATGATTTGTAATATGCTAGTTTCCTGTTCCAATATTTCTCAATCTTCTCGTATCTGCAATAAACTGATGTAATTTTGACCCCCCCCCTCCTTTGCTCTTTTGCAAAGGTGGTTTTTTTTTAACAATAATAATAATATTGTTGTATATTTTCTTCATGCATATTTTTTATATCATTTCCTGTCTATCTCGGTGGATCATTTTGTAAATCTCAGCCCTCTGGTGGATGAGTTCGATCCTCCAGAATAAATAAATAAATAGCTACGTATTCTCCAATGGAGTTTTGTAGCGCAGCATTTCGTTTCTGCTTCCTTTTAAAGTCAGGAAGAGCACATACGAATTATATTGGATAAATTATAAAACTAAAATTATGGATACAAAAAAAAAAAAAAAGCCTATAGTGGTGTGTTTAAGCGCAAACAACGCCAAGAAAGAGAAGATAGTAAATAAAATTTGTAGCTTTGTATACTTAAAATATTCATATACTTTTACTTGATAAATCCAACCAAGATAAAGCCCTAACTTTTTTTAAAATTTATTTTGCACTAGGGCCTTTGGATACCTAATTACGCCACTGGGAATGACTAGCATATTTTTGAAAATGTGGAAAATTGACAATCTCCACCACATCATTAAATATTACGACCACAAATTTCACAATTTTACAGTGATTTTCCCCAACTTGATCTTACATAGCCGTGCTATTAGTCATGGTCACAAGTCGGGCAAAATACTTTGCTGGTTTAGTTAAAGTTAACGTAATTTGTGTGTGTTTCATTCGAGGCTTGAGAAAATGTCACCTTACTTTGACTCTCCATAAAAAGAAAACTACATGTTGCATACTCTCCAAGGCAAGTTATTTCAAAAGAAGACCCATTTAGTTTAGATTCCAAAAACAATACATTGCTTTCTGCTTTGCTATCCATAAGAATTGTTGACATTTTTTTTCTCTCTTTTTTTTTTTGTTTTTTTTTTTTTGTTTCCTTTACAAAATGACATAATTTAACAATCTTAAGCATGTTTCTCGAATTAAACAATAAATTTAATAATAAAACGGAAAAAATTGAAAAAAAATTGAATTAAATGTTCAAAGAGATCCTACTGCGCCATTCACACGCACAATTTATTAATCTAGATTTAGAGATAGTCTAACATAGATGGCAAAATTAGGATAAAGAAAATGTCTTTAACAAAATGAAAATGATCTTTAAGATATTCACCGCAGATTTCAAAAACTAAATTTTTTTTCAGAATCCTTTTTTTCTTCTTTCCTTTTGTGTGCGTATTATGCAATTAATTTTTTTCTGCAGCACATTTACTCTATTTTTATGTATAAAACTTCGCGAATATGTTATTTAATGCATTAATAACCATTAGATGTCAGCATGTGCCATGGATATGCAGAATACTTTTGTAGTGCTGCCATCTATGCTTTTTTATGCGATACATAAAAGTGATAATAATTCTCATAGTCTATGTGTTAATACTAATTATACTAAAGAAATAAGAAATACGAACATTTTCGGGTTCTCTTTTCCTCTCTTATAAAAAGAAAGCTTTTAAGTATTATAAAGTCAGGAAATTTGCAAATGAAAAATGGCAATAATGACAATTCAACCGACAATTGCTTTAAATAAAAATGAGGCAAAAACACCCCAAAGAAATCATGTCTATTGTTTCTTATTCTTTTGTTTTTTACATGCATAATATGTTATATTTCTTTTACTAAACTTCTTTACATACAAGTCCTTCATAAAATACTTATGCTGTTGATATAAATTATATTATATGAGGGTTAAAAAACAAACTTTTAAAATTCCACATCATTACCAAAAATAAAATAAAGCTTTTCAAAAAAATTTTGGTATTAAGAGAAATGCCCAATAATATATGTATACGATTTATCATTCTTATTTTTTTTTAAAATTAATATCCACTGTTTATAATATTTTAATATGATATTTTAAGGATTGAATAAAATGGAACGAAATGGAATAATTTGAATTTTTGAATGGTACAGAATCATTAATTTGACTTAAATTATGGTACAGTAAATCCCACTATTTCTTACTTTGATTGTCTAATTTTTTCACATAAACAACTTCATTGAATATAAAGTTTCCAAACATTAACAAAGTGACAAAACTATTTAGAATATGGATTAAAGTTTTTAATTCCATTTCAAGAAACGAACACGAACAATTAATTCGAATCAAATTCTTAAGATTTAATAGATTTCTTAAGATCTAGCTGGCTTCAGCTACATAGTATTTTATAGCCTTGAAAGGTGTACATTTTGATTTATTTGCTGTTTTTTTAATAAATAAGATTAAAAGTCTATGCTAAAAACGATTTATGTAAATTCATTAATAACGTTACATCTCAGTATAGTTTCCAATGATTTTTTTGGTGATTATGAACACTTGTGTGTATCCGTAATGAATTTTTACATACTTTTATTTTTTGTAACAATTAACTACATGATATATATTCTTTTCGGTAGATAAAAAATTTGTTCCTCTCTTTCTCTCTCTTTTCATACTTAAAACAGTTATTGACGAAGTGAATTTTTTAAACCTCTCCTTTGCCGAGATTATTTTAATCCAAGACTTTTTCCTAAGCTTTCAGAGATTTGAGATATCCACTCAGCATTTTATAATCAAATTATGAAAAGATATTCAATTAAAAATCGCAAGTGATCTTAGGCTCCAGCCTAAGTGCTTTATGTATTATTTTACTTCATTAGAACTTCTATTACCTATTATTGATTAAAATTGAATTTTGAAATAAGAGTAAGATATGAAAAAAAAAACATTTTTAAGTTTATTTAACAGAGTTGGAAATAATTTTATGGCATTTAAATAAAGTATCGGGGTCTTTTTGTATTAACGATCCGATATAGACTTCAAAAATTTAAAATGATTCTTCGTTCCGAACTTGTACTTAATACATAACAAAAAACAGTAAAACTAACCTAAGAATTGTTCTATAATGCTTCTTGACGGACGATCTCACTTGCTATTTCTTCCCTTTTATGAGTACAATTGGAAGTGGGATTTATTCCTAAGTATATTTTCAATATAAGAGAGAGAAAAAGCCATGTATCGAATTTCACGTCGTATTTTGTATTTTTAAATGTTCTCTAATTTTTCTTTATTGAACATATATTTATTTTTAAAAACGTTTGCTTCTGCCAAATTTAAGCAATTTGTCATAACAATACTTGTATTATTTAAATTCTTTCAAAAATAATCCAGGAATTTCTTGAAAAGATTTTCTCATAAAATTTTAATAACCATTTAAAATAATTTTATAAGTTAATACGCCATTAAACATGAATAAGGTTTGCCATTTGTTTTCCATAGAACTGATACTTCTTCAATGTCTCCAAAGAAATTGAGAAAATGCGGATTGTTCCTGTTTTTAAATCAGCCACATTTTTCTCTCATTATTCACAATCGATTTAATTTTTCCCAAATTCATTTCCGTATTTTCTGAAAGCATTTCCAAGGAAAGACTTTAAAGCTGATGACAATTAATTAAAGTTTCCTTAAAAGGAACTGCCATTCAACAACCGGTTCGCCGACCTTAGAGAAAAAAATGGATTTTTTCTTTTTTTCTCTCGAAGAGATAGTGTGAATCAACTGAATCCCGCTTTTGAATCCTGGCCAAATGAGGAGCTAAATCTACTTAATAATCGTCCTAACCTTTATATATAAAGCTGTACTCTTAAATATTCGCGATTTCTAATAATGAAAGCGATTTTCCAATTCGTGTGAAATTTGCAAATTAATATGTATCGCTGACATTAAAAGAAATGTGCATTAGGGTGAATAGCGGTTATATGGAGAGAAAAAATTATCATTAATCCAAACCTGCCTATGTGGAAAAGCTGTTGCTCTATGGCATGAAAATTAGGAGAAAAATCATCAAAAAAATAATTTCGAAATTTGATTCTGCCACAAAGGGGTTGAGTTTTCGAAAAAATGGAAAAAAGACTAAATTTTAGTTTGATCCTTTTTTTTTTTTTAGAATTAAAATAAAGTTATTTTTCTTCGAGAAAAATAACCAAAAATGATGATTACTGACGAGTACTGAGTAGCGAATAATAAGAAGTATACGATACAACATTTCATAACCCCAGTTCTCCCCCCACGCTGTCGAGTTAGTCCGATTCAAACTTCTTTCAGTCTTCAGCTTTATCCTGCGCTGTTATTTCGACAATAGGGTTTTTTTTTTTAAAAAAATTCAATACTAAAGAAATTGTTAAATTTACCAGATGTTCTTTCTTGTAACTATTTAATATGTGTCCTCTTATATAATAAATGTTAAAAAGTATCAAAATTAATTTGACTTTTTACCATAAAAAAGCTCAAATACATAAACTTCAGTCCTCTTACCATAAAAATTAATGCTTTATTTTATTTTTCTCTTCATCTATTTACCAGAGAATAGCTTTTCCGCATAGCTAGGTTTTTAAATTCTGAAGAGAAAAAAAATTTAATCCATCCTAATGTGCATATTTTATGAAAATGTATCGATTCAAAAGGGATATAAACATGATCATATAGTATGAATACGAAAAGTTCTTTTTCCAAAATTATACAGAAGATAAAAATTCTTTCTTTATGATTCTTACTCATAAAAATATGTAAAAACATTTGTTAGTTATATAGTTAAAAGTCAGCAATAAGAGAAATTCGCTTAATGAAAATGTAATTTCATAAACCCACTCACAAAATTTTCTTTTCCTTTTAGTTTAATATTCTACTGACTACATTCAACATTTGAATTTTTTCTACAAATATCGAACTTTGCTTTTGTTAAAATACCTGAAATCTCAACTTCGCAAAACTTCTTTTATGTTTTGTAGTAGAAATTACCATTAGTAGAAAATAAATTACAACAATATATAAGCTTTAAAATGTTAACTTTAAATATATTTTCTGGAAAATTATATTTTTGAAAAAAATTTAATTTTTTAAAAACTAATAACTCAAAATCTTATTTTTTAACCTTATGGAATTTTATATTTATATGTTCTCTTTATAATATTTCGCAGGACAAGAACGGAGAGTTTAAAAAAAGAGGAACTATTCGTACTGTTGCTTAGTTAGGAAAAAAAGAGGGAAAAAGAGTTTTATACACGAAAAAGCCCGTTTAACGCCGGGCTAGACCAAGGGAAAAGAAAACTGTCTGTCAACTAAAAGATAATTTTAATGACATAAGTCATAGAAATCACACATGTCACGCATACACCCTCACTCAAGACTGCTGGCAAAGAGAGGGGGAAAGGAAATTTCCACTGGGATAAAGTTATACTCTCGGAAAAAGTCCGTGCAACACTAGGTTACACGGAGGGGAAACAGATAAATCCGAAGGAGCAAACAGATGGGAGATATTTCGAAAAAATGGAATTTTAATGACATTGATATAGAAATCACACACACAGCAAGAAATGTTGATACCGGGGTGGAAAGAGAAATTTCCCCGGGTATAAGGTTATACACTCGAAAAAGCCCGTGCAACACCGGGTCATGCAGCTAGTAAAGTTAATCTTTAAAAAAATTAACGAAGACTCCAGTCCTTTTAATTCGATTTGTAGTATATTTATTCTAAATGAATTAAAATTCTAGTTCGAGACCCCTTTGCAAAAGTCAGTTCTATATATAGATGTAAAAATCATTACCATATGATCTTTATTTAAAGATTCTCATGACAAGAGTTTAAGTGTCTACATAGAAACAGGCACTCTGCAACCTATTCAACCTATATTAAAAGATTAAAATGCTGAAATTAAGCTAATTCCAGCATTTTAAAGAAGCAATTACCTTTAATCTAATTTTTTAGACAATTTTTTTAAAGTTACAAGTAAAATTGTTTTTAATAAAATTGTTTTCGCTATTATCGAAAAGGTAACCATTTATATGTTTTTAAGAGAAAATAAAAGATATTTGCGGGAAATTGAATATCTTAAGAATAAATGCCAAAAAATTCAATAAAAAATTTCTTTCAACGATTAAATGAAACGGCTTTTAGCACTTACAACGAAAACACTATTTTTCTGTAGAATATACTTTTTTTAAAAAGGAATATTTTCTTTTGTTTTTATTAAATCAGTTTTCTTCCGAATTAGTACCATATTTATTTCCACACCATTTTCATTATTTGAATGCTAAGCTCTTTTAATTTTCAATGATATTTTTTCCAATTATATAAATATTTATGTGGGAAGATACACAAGACGTCATCCAAAAAATCCACTTGTTAATATTAAATTAAAAAAACATTGTAGCATCCAACTAGTGCCGATAATGTCCACTATGTCTGTTGAGAGTCACGATTTATTCAGGTTGTACAAAAAGAGGAGACATTTAGAATCTTTTTAAGATTACGTAGTGTCAGAAACTTATGTTCCTTTCATTTGACTAACACAAAATTGATATTATTGCCATCACGGTTTAACGTTACGAAGGTAAAGGGGGCGGGGGGAGAAAAAAGAAAAACGAAGCTTATTGCTAATCCGATTATTTCGAATAGAGAACAAAGTATTGGTGTGAAAGACAATTTCTTCCTTATATTTACATTTAAAAAAGTGAGTGCATGCTGCTTAGGTAAACTAACCTAACCTAACCCATTACATTATTTGTCTTCTGCTGTATGTAAGAGCAGAACTGTCTGCTCTTTATAAAGTTAAATAGAACAAAAAAGATAAACGTACTTTCGAATAAAAAATTTATAAATTCATTTCAACAATAAATTTTCTTAATGGTAATGTTTTTTTTAAAAAAATTGAGGCTGTTTGTTAACTTTATTGATATATTGAAAAATTTAATTAATACCAAAAACTATTTCATATCGAATTTTAATACTTACCTTTAATATTTTGCAATAAGTTCATTTATCTTTGAATGAAAACTCTATATCTTAAGAGAAATGCAAATTTGATACATTTTACTAACATCTCAGGTTTTTTTGAAAACTTCTAGATTCGTTGTAGGTTTGTAGCAAAAACTGTTTCAAAATTATTATTTGAATTTATGTAGTAAAAGTATTAATTCACAGAGTAGGAATATTTTAGTAAAACTTAATTCTATTTTGAATTTACTAGGGAAAACAGGGATTATCACTAAACAGAAAGTCTTTTTATATCAATTGCTTAAAGGGAGGGGGGCGTATTTCTGAAGGAATTCTTAATTAATTATTTTCAAAATTTTAATTAACTATTTTGAAACATTTAATCAAACGAGCAAAACCCCATTAAGGGCTTACAATTTTTCTCTCATGCCATCTGTGATCTGTTTTTGTAGTAACATAACAAAAGTATTTATGTATAAAGCTACAAAGAACTAGTGCTATAAGGGTTAATTTATTCAATCTTTTTTACAATGTTATTATGTTAACATATTTGTTAAGGCGACCTTTACCATTTGTATTTTCTTGTTAATTTGGCGAGCGCCAAGGCGCCCGTCATTTGGGTTGTAAGTAATAATTTGGTGTGAAACGTCAGTTGTAGAGGAGTGGATCCAGACAGCGCTTTTTCAGACTGAAATTTTTTTAATACAATGCTAGCGCCATCTGTTGTCCAAAATATTATTTATTTTTGTGAATATATCTCACGATTATCTTCCAAACCTCAGTTTAATCTGCAATTAATTTAGAAAATGAAAAATAATTTATTGTATAAAAAATAAATATGACTGAAAAAGCCAAATGTATTGGATTTTGTAATTTAATTATAAAATATCTATACTTTTGCGTTGCGTGAAAAAAATTTAAGCATAAAATATTAGAACAATAACCTAAATTTCTATATAACTAAATTTTAAAATGCAACAATATATACCACTGAAATTACTGAATTCCTTCAAAATCCCTCCATTTAAATCACACTGTTGGTGAGCATGAACATTTTTTAAATGCCTATTCAAACAGAAAGAGCGAGTGAAGACTAGATTACAAAATGAGCAGATTAAGTCTCTGGTATGTACATTCATTTCAGTCTCCATTTTTGAAAACAGTAAGTATAAAAAAGTTGATTACAGAAAATTAAAAAACAAATTAACTAATTAAAATAACAAGAAAGATAATAAAACAATTAATAAAATAAAGCAAAAAATAACAAGAAATCAAAAGTAAAAAATATCCAAAATGTAAATAAAATGCGATAATAACTTCAGCAAAAATCATTCGTCTAATACAGCAATACAAAAACAGTATAGGACTATTCAATTATTTTAGTTTCCATATTATATTACAGATGGCGCTAGCATTGTATTCGAAAAAACTATAAGGGTGAAAAAGCGCTGTCCCGATCCACTCCTGTTGTAGTTCAGGCTGCTAGCTTAGCAGACCTATGGTCTCGAATCTTTAAGAATTTTAAGGAAATACAGTCCAGAATTGTTTATTTAGTTCAATTTATATTCGTGCCTCTCCAATATTCAGATTTTAAAAAAGTTAAGAAACTAATAACCATTTTATCACCCATTTTCTTCATTAATGTTTTAATTTTGGTGTTTATATCATCAAGATAACTACGGGATTTATTTTGACACTATATTCCCAACGAGTTATCCTATTTATAAAACACATTTAAATTAATTTAAAAAAACATACTGACTTAAGTATCAAACAATTTTACATACGTTTTAGTCTGCCTGTATATAAATACTGATTTTTCAAGAGATAAAGTGACAGCAATAGCCGACCCATGATCGATATTATTTCTGTCAAAGCATGGGTTTTGAGTCTTAGAGCCACTAAAGAAATGCCACGTTGAGGCACTGGTGCAAATTAAATCAGTCAAGATTCTAAGTCCTCAAGGTGGTGTGAGAATGTAAAGAATGGAATGCCAACTCAGGTTACTTAATCAAGATTCAAATTACGATATTCGAAGCCAATAAATAGCTCGTGCGTGTAGCTTCAAAGGATGACGTAAACAAAAAATTCAAATTAGCCCCAAGAGATAAGGAAATCTAGCAGCGATACATATCCAGACATAATGTTATCAAACTGTTCATAAGAATTCGAATCAGTATTTCGAACATTGTCTCATTATCTCATTCGTGCTTCGTTCTCATTACTCATATATCTAAAGTTTTACCAGAATATTCGAGAGAACATTCCACAGAAATAATACTTTCACGAAACGAGAAAGGGCACATAACATTCCCAAGTGAGTGAGAGTGAGAGAATATTAACGTCGCACTGATTAGCAACACGAGGGCTTTTCATAACATTCCCAAGTGCATATCTATAAGATAAATATCCAGAACGTTTCTAACAGAGTGAAAGCGGTTCGTGCAAAATTGCCTTTTTCTCCGAAATCGTTAAGATTTTTTTATCCATTTAAAAATTAACTTATTTAATTTTCTAGATCACAAGAAAATTTCAGAGAAAAATTTTACTTCAGTTTTTGTTTGTCTGTATTACAATAATTAAACTTTTGATGTACTATAAATTTTCTTATTTTAATATCAAGATTTTCTTAAAAACACAATATGGAGTTAATATGTATTTGAGCATAGATTACGATGAAAAAAAATGCAAAACGTTTATAAAAAGATTATTTTTGATAAGTTACGCCTAAAGAATTGTGTGCTCATAAAATTTCAAAGAAATTTACAAGCTTTTTGTGTTAGCATTATTTATGGCAGAAGTAGCAAAGATCTTAATTGTGTGCGTAACACAGTTTTCAATTACATCACAGTAACTAAAAGTTTAATACTGAGACAATCTGTGAAGAGTTTTAAATATTCTAAAAAATGTTCCTCGAACTAAAAATAGTTTATAGTTATTTTAAAATCCAAACATTCGAGTTAATACAATCTGTAAAATAAGCTCAATAAAAAAAAAGAGACCTTAATATTTAAAAATCAAATCTCATTCAGGTAACAAATAACCGCATATAACTGTTGTTATAACATGAAAATGTTACAACAACGAAGGCTTTGGTACTAATTCGTGTTTGGTATTTTCACATTTTCAGTTTATGCTCTTTTTAAACATCGTTTATGACTTTTTAAAACAGCGTTTATTTTATTTCTACCGCGATTAGCAATAAAAATAGGGAGAAGTTTTTTTTAAAAAAAATAAATTCAGAAAATGTATTGTTAAATTTCTTTCAATCATCGCAGAAATGTTTTAAATTATATTTTTCCTCATAGATATTGATGTTTTCCACTAAATAAATAAAAAGGAAAGGCTTACTTATATTAGATAAAGTTTTAGGATAAGAATTTTAAGTTAATGTGTAGTAGCATATTTCTTGTAATATAATAATCCAAAATTTAAATGTCTGCGTTTTATAATCAGTTTTAATGTAAAATTTCAAATTTGAGCATATGATAATATCAATGGTTACCACCATATGATTTTAAATCTTTGCTATCTTACTCTATATTTTGTATCCTAAAGCTGGAACTAGGGAAAAAAAGTTAGAAGAAAATTATTTCTTAATTTAGAGTCATTTTTAAAGTAAAACTTTTATTGCTGTAAATTTTATATTATATGTTATAGAAGAGATAAACAAAAGTGATTTCCTCTGAAGTGTTATGTTAAGAATATATATATATATATATATATATATTCTCCGCTATTTGCATTTTTAATGTAGGTTTTTGCTTCATTATTCCTTTTCAAAATTATTTTTATTTGTATTTTGTTAAGATTCATTTCCTTTCATATTTTCTATTATTTTTATTTTATTTTTCTGTTGGTTGCAAATTACACGTGTTTGGTTTTAGGCCTAACTTTTCAATATGGGTATGTTTTCCTGTTATGTATAAAATTTCTGCTGAACAGGGGAAGGTTGGATCCATAAAATATATTTAACCCTAATTTTGCTGGTCATAATTCAGCAACAGCTTTAGAAATCATAATAGGTCTTCATTTTAGTCTATTGACTCTTTTGGTTTCTTACATTTTAAAGTTCTAATTCTGTTCCATGTTATACATACGCTTAGTTAATTCTTCTACAATAGACTTTTCCATCATTTTTAAAGTTGTGTTTCTTGAAATCTGGTTTATATCTTCTAGCTTTGTTAGTGATATAATTTTGTATTATCAATTTTATTATGCCATGTATTTCTTTCATTTTATGGAACTATATATATATGTGTGCGTGTTTTAATTTTAAAATTCGTTCATAAACTTTTCAATGTACTTTTTATAATAAATTATTTGAAACTTTTATGCGTTCAAAGTTTTTTTTAATGAAACTTGCTTGAAAAATTCCATTAAAAAAAGTGTGGTAATTACTTACTTGGAGGGAAAATGACTCGAAAGTGATTGAGAATCTAAATTAATACGCATTATAGCGCTATAAATTTTAACTTAAAAAGGAATTTGTTTAAGATGAGAACGAAGCAAAAAAGTTTTTAAAAAAACATTGACTAGTCTTATTTAAACTTATTTAATGAATACTCATATAAGTTCAAAATTCATTTTTCATACTGTGGCAGAGAATACTGGTACATGACTTTGCACAAAATACACATGTGTAAGCGGTTCGTTTTATTGAAATAACTTTACTGCATTTAATGCTCTATGATGTCACTTCAGTTGAAAATAATTTAGCATACATTCTTATAAAAATCCTGTGATTCATGCCCCCTTAAATAAGTGCGTTTACTGGGAAAATGATCCAATTGATGTTTTTGATATCACAGTAAACTAGCTTCGTTTTCCATTTTCCTTTCATTATTTTAAAGCTATTCTTTCTAGTCCAAGTAAGATCTTTACCTGCTATTGCCTAGAAAAAATCTAGCATGTTCCATATTAGATACTTTCCATC
This sequence comes from Trichonephila clavata, assembly GCA_019973975.1. Classification (NCBI taxonomy): domain Eukaryota; kingdom Metazoa; phylum Arthropoda; class Arachnida; order Araneae; family Nephilidae; genus Trichonephila; species Trichonephila clavata. The sequence goes on along the minus strand of BMAO01034367.1, from coordinate 11,044 downwards.
AATATTCAAACGTATCTTTAAGATAAGGGAAAATATCGAGCAAATATAACATAAAATGTAAAACAAAAATTAGGACATGATTAGATTATATTTATTTACTAGCCGTTACCCTCCAGCTTCGCTGGGTATTTCATGATGTTTTATAAATATATCTGTTTATATTCTGACAGACAGACAGACAAAAATTTTAAAAATTGGTTTTTTGTTGTGAGTACCGTATATACTTTTAGTGCATTAAGTAAAAAGCTGCTAATTTGAAATTACAAACAGACTTTTCAATTTTATTTATTTGTATAGATATAGATTGGGATTATAATAATTATTGTTTAAATGTGACTAAAAATGTAAATAAAAAAAAAAAGAAAGGATTAAAACTAACCGTAAAACTTATCAATTTTTTGTTTCTTGCATTGCTTTTTACTTATGAAGACTTGATTTATTATTTTTAAAAGTGCATCCGAAACAGCCGATGCTCTACTTAACTGAACAGTGAGATAACTATCATAAAAAAAAATTATGGCACGTGTCAGCGTATTATCATGTGCGCGTAACACTGTTATGTCTCATGAAAAGCATCGGTCGCCAGTAACCAAAACAAAAACTTCATTAGCTCAGCTTGGCGTTCAATTTGGCGTTCATTTTGGCATTCAGTTTCACGTTCACCCGTATAGTTCCCGTTCCCGTAAAAATACGGGAATAAAATATAGCCTATGTTACTCCCCGTTAATGTAGCTTTCCATTAGTGAAAGAATTTTTAAAATCGCACCAGCCGTTTCCGAGATTAGCCGGAACAAACAGACAGACAGACAAAAATTTTAAAAATTGGTTTTTTGTTATGAGTACCGTATATACTTTTAGTGCATTAAGTAAAAAGCTGCTAATTTGAAATTACAAACAGACACTTCAATTTTATTTATTTGTATAGATTTTAAATAGCAGTTTGCATTGTTAACAAAATACTTGATATTAAATTACAATGCTATTCTTTTCCATAGCACACTAAAGTTCTTTAATAAAATAGCTTAAGAACTGAAACTGTGTATAAATAATATTTCTTAAGTTTGCCTAATATCGATTTTAAAACCGATTTGTATTTTATAGCACTGTTGTAACGAAATCTTCATATAAAATGTTCAAAAAAGTTGCAAATTCATCCAATCAAATAACTCGTATCTAATCTTAGTCTTTAACGTATCTTTTATCGCATTAACCGAAGCGAAAGAAAATTCTGGAGATATTGTGAAATCTCTTTCCTTTTAGGTCTGTATTAAAAGATGTCAAGACTTCCCGTTCCAGTTTTACTGTTTTGGTTTATATTTTTGTTTGTTTAGTTTCATCCTTCAGCAATTTCAAATGACCTACACTGACACTATAGATGATGATACTTCTCGAAATTAAAAACGAATTGATTTTCTTAATTTTGCTGCTTAAACATTTTTTTTTATATTTAAATTATAGTATAAATATACGAAAAATATATATTTTTAAAAATACTTAATTTAAATGTTATGATTTTTCATATAAAAATTAAAGGATTTATTTTTAATAAGGAAAAAGATTTCAAACTATGAGGAAATGATAAAGAAAATTTGTGATTCTGTGAAAGAATAAACCTTGGATTGAAATACATATTAACAATACATTCTTCCTTCCTTCTTTCCTCAGTGGCTCGACAGCCCAGGGTGGGCCTTGGCCTTTTCAGGAAGCCTTTTTCCAGCATAACCTTCTTCCTGCTAGTGTTCTCCAATTCTTAGTCCCAACTGGTTGGGCATTGAAGATTTTTTTAGTGGTGTGGTCTTCGTTTATTCTGACAACGAGACCTGCTCATTAATTAATTGTATTTTGATGAAGTTAACGATGTCAGATTCTTTATATGATTGATAGAGCTCGAAATTTGATCTTCTTCATCACGTTTCATTTTCCTGAATTCCTCCAAAAATAAATCTTAAAATCTTCCTTTCATAGATGTTCTCATATGCTCGAGACATGGACCAAGTTTCATACGCATAAGTTAATATTTATCTTACAAGGCTTTTATAGAATAGAACATTTGTTTTTCTTTTGATTAAATTCGATTTCATATATTTTCGTATTCCATTAAGACATCTATTAGTCATAGTAATTCTCTTTTGGATTTCAGTAGTACAGTCGTTCTATTGTTGATTTCCGAACCTAAATAAGTGAAACTGTCAACAACTTAAAATTATACCTTTCAATTTTAAAGTGGGAATTGTTAAAATAAAGTTTAGTGCAAGGCATGTATTTGGTCTTATTCTCATCGATTTTCAGTCCCATCCTGGGGGCTTCTTTCTCTAAAGATAAGAAGGCTTGTCTTGGTGTGGTGGGTGTATTTGCAATAAATACTCTTTAATAATCTGCAAACGTCATTTTTCTTCAAATAATGAACACATTATACTTTTCATTTGATTTTATATTCCTGCATATAGGAGCATATTTTTAATCTAAAAAAAGTATTCTAATATTGAGATAAATTCTTTAGAATTTGATGAAATTTGTGTTCATTGGATGTCACTCAAAATAGGGACAAAGTTGCTAGTAATACGAAAAGTCTCATTTATCTTAAAATTTATGTAATTTACTTGACGTTATTTATGAATATGCCGTTTTCTCTTGAATAGGTAAAGTAAAAAAAATCTATTTCTCATTACAATTTTGGAAAAGAAACCTATTTTACAGAAGAACGAATCGACTTTTATAGAAATGCGCTGCTATCAATATCAAAGTGAAGTCAAAATGTAATATTAATATTAAGGATTTTTTTCAATGTGAAAAAATTGGCCTAATTTAAAGTTTATACATTAACAATGGGCGAAAACAACCTTAAAAGTACACTTACTCAGGAAATGATTCATCTGTCGTAACATGTTTATCTTTAGCTTCAAATTTTTTACTAAATATCCTTTTCGGTTTAGTAAAGCAATGGAAATTTTTTTTTTTTTGCAGACATTAGTGCTTTGTACGAGTATTATATGATAACTATAATTCAGTACATAAAAAAATTTTAAGAGTAAAAATTTAAATCGTAATGCTTTAATAATGAAACAAAAGCTAAATTTTCTAGAAATATTAGTCTATATTTACGGTGAGCAAATTGCAATTCTATAGCTTTCTTTGTATTAGTATTTCTTCAATTTTTTTGCGCACCTTATCACTAGGTTTGACTGTACAAAAGGGGGTGGGCATTAAGTCGATCGTGATCGATCAGTGGACCGCCGAGACATATTGGTGTGACCGCCTTTACTAATACCTAAGATATGCATACTAAAAAAAAAAAAACGTATTTGTGGCACACCAATGTCAACTAATCTGGAGACTGGGTGGACTGTTACACCTTGAAAAAGTTAGAAGTAGCCCGTACCCAGGAAAAGTCTGCTCACCCCTGTTGTACAACATATAATTTTGTTCAAATGAATATTTCCTTATTTAGCTGTGATGATCGGTTAAGACGGGACATGCTGTGTTCCCTTGCATATATAGGATCCTAATAATTTAAATTACAATTTTAAACTGTTGAATTTTTTTCTCAGAATATTTTTCATCATCTGATTCTATTAACTTTATTTCCGTAAAAAGTTCGTAGTTGTACCTATAAAGATATAATATATTGGCTGTTATTTAATTTTATAAGATAGCTATATATCATATTTTTAATCAGTAATACATTTTAAGATTTAAAGGAAAATACATACATTCAAATTATTCAATTAGGAATAAGATATTGAAGAACTGTTAAAATAGTTTTTACATCAAAATATTTTATATAAAAAACCACTATTAATACATATTGAAATACGCTAATATGTAAAAACTCCAGTATATAAATGTCCGCCACACCTTTCCATCTATTTCAAGCAATCTCCTTGAAACCTTTTTCCCTTAAGTAAGTTTTTGAATACTCGCACTCTTGAACCGTTCGTTCGTTAAAAAAGAAAAACAAATATTGTTTCACCAAAAAATGGAAATATTTATTTCAGATATCCAGTGATCGTTGACTATTATTCCTTGAAATTCTAACTTTTATAAATGCATTGTTTACATAAAATCCTTCCCTTTATAATATACCATTTGAAGGGGAAATAAGAAACAGCGAGCATAATACTAGTAGATTTTTATTCTTATACAATCCTGCAACTTTCTCATTCAAAAAATTAACATGCTGTTTCCTCTGTTTACGATTACAAAACAAATGGGGGGGGGGATATTACTTTTCTTGGAATTATATTTTCATTTTTTAAATAAACTTATTCTACAAAGTGAGAAAAAAATGTCATTATGTATAGTGTGTAACTATATTTATATAATTAAGATAGAATATAAAGTCCGGAAAGAAGGTATATATACAAATTTATGCTTCTTAGTTTCGCGTGACATTGATTTTTGCTGAAGTGTAGAAAAGTTTTGATTCAAACTCTTTCGTATTAAAGCTACTGAAAAAGGAAAATTTTGATATAAATTATAACACGTACTATAATATATAATTGTTCCTGTAAGATTAGTAGTTCAAACATTGTGTGTGTGTGTTAATTTTATTTTCGCTGGTTAAGTTCGAATTTCGTACTAGAACTGTATATGATTTTTTCGCGACTCAATAAAATTCATTAATTCATATGGGGTTTTCCATTATATGTACTTTTTTCAGTTGAATAAGTTTTTTGAGTTATTATATTCAAATACCTCACTTACCCTTGATTGAAGTGTAAACATTGAAGTTTGAAAACATATATAAAATAAATTATATGTTAAAAGGTCATTAAAACTCCACACACACCCAAAGTTTAAATTTTCCCCTCCAAAAAAAAAGAAACTGTTTAGAGTTGATGTTGTGGATGGGCTAGTCCATCCATTACATTCTGTTTTGCTAAATTGGTGTTTCATATACTGAAAATGCAAGAAAAATTGGTGGAAATGTTGATTTTTTTTCTGTAGCTCGTACATTTTGTTTATATTACAAGGAAACTATATCGGTTAAAAATAAATAATAAAGGAAGGTACAGAAGTAAAATAAAGCTGTTGATATCAGAAAAATAAAAACGATGATCTTTAAATATAGAAGAATGACAACTTAAGACATCAGGAAATAACTTGAGTGTAGTTCATGATTAATAAATTTGTTACAATTTGTACTTATTTATAGGATTCCAAGAAAAAAGCAATTTTTTAGCTATTATAACGTTAAAAAAGAAATCAGTGAGGAGTAGATTGAACAGGGGGATAATTAATGGGAACAGGTTATTTGGTCTTATTATAAAATAACGGTATTGGGAAGCAATTGTGTAATGCATGTACAATGTAGAACAGAAAAGGAATTGCATCCAAATTGTATTGGGTCTAATTATTTGCTTCTGATTAGCATAATGATATGCAAGTTGTATCAGTAGAAAATGTAGGTGGCTAGAGGTTATTGAAAGCTCGCTAAATGTGAGAAAGTATATAAATATAAAGGATCATTTTTTATAAAAAATTGACACCGTTTAGAGATACTTGTAGCTCGATTTAACAACCGCAATGACACCAAACTTGGCATGCGGACTAATAGTGACATGGAATGCGACATTCAGTTAAAAAAAATTACTTTTTACTTAAATTTATTTAGTAAAAAAATTGCTTTTTTTTAGTTTAGTTTAGTTTAATTTTATGAAAAAAATTTGACAGCAACGCCGTAAATACCGATAAGGGTATTTATAGGGCTGTTGTCGGTTACAAATCGAAAATTTACATAAAAAACGGGTATAAAAGTTAATTCTTTCTTATGCGACAACCACGCCAGTAATTTGGGCTATGAAACATGTAGAAAGCTCTGAAAAATATTGGGTGTTTTTTTAAAACTGACACCATTCAAAACTTCCTGTAGCTCGATCTAACAATCGAAATTGCACCAAATTTGGAATAGAGACTAATGATGACAGGGAAACAGGATTCCGTGAAACTCAAACACAGTGATTGGGATAAGCGATTGACATTTGCTCTGTCGTTTCTGGCCATGATGGAAGTTGACGATGATTTCCCGTGGCAAATTCCATTTAGAAATGAGCCCTATTTTTATCTGGATGATTCTGTTAACAAACGAATTGCTTCTGAACAGCCTTATGCAGTACATGAATTTCCTATGCTTTCGCAAAAAAACACCGTTTACTGTGGCTTCATAGTCATTCATCCTTTTGGAGACTATTACTTCAACAAGACCAGTAATGTGTACCGTTAATGCACAAAGATACTACAGGATGCTAATTTTGTTATTGCACAACTTTAACAAAGAAAATATCTCAATTAGGGAATATTCATGTAAAATGGGGCACCGCCACACACAGGTGTTGAGGTACAGTAGCTGTTACGCCATCACTTCGCAGATGAAAGAGTGATGAGTCTCGGTTTTACAGTTTCATGACCACTTCTTTCTCCTGACCTAACTCTCTGTGACCAAGCGCTAAAAAAGCTTACATCGAACTTATAAGCTTTTTCAGCCACTGCATACGGGAACTGAGGGGTTTATCTTAAATTTTTCATATTTTTTTATCCCTTTGTTTAACTCCTGGTTGGCCTCTCAAAATATTCTAAACATTTTGAAATTTGAGAATATATGTTTTGTTTTTCTCAAAAATTACAATTTAAATACCAATGATCACTACTTTTTATAAAGGTCTCCATTACATAAAACAACTCATTTCTTTCAAGCTTACAAACTTGAAAACATAAAAATTTCAAAAAATGTTCACAATTTTGGATATTTAATTCAACAAATGTTTCTGCATTGCGCTATCATAATAATTTAAATTAATTTTCTGTTTACTTATCTATAAATCTCTATCCTGACCAAGGAAAAACGCCTTAGCATGCGGGTATTTTTGATAATTATGACAATCACAGCGAAAGTAATGATAACTCTCTGATATTTTATCCACACATGATTTACAAGTTTGAAGAAGTTTCCTCTGTTTGCTGAAAGATTTACCTTATTGATCGAAAATGCGTTAAGAAATATAATGCGTTTTGATATTCAAATATCTAGAAAAGATAAGGAAAGTTTGATAAGAATTTGAACGGATTGTGATCCCTCACAAAAAAATGAAGAAAAAGAATTAATTTTGATTACTTTATCGAAACTCGATATATTTAGAGCAATGCGATAACTATGAGATTTAATCTCATTCTATTTACAGTTTTAATTATTTATTTCAAAGACAATTTTGAAATCATCAACTGACTATACTCGAAGATAACATTAAAATGTATTTATATGTCGTTAATTCGTAAGAAGAAATGATAAAATTCATGGTGATTCATTTGAGGAAATTACATACATGCATTTGATACAAAATATAAATTATTTTAATTTTCCTTCCTTTTGTAGACTAAATGTTATGCTAGATGTATAGTTAATTAACACTATAATTAAGTATGTATTGTATTTACATTTCCTCAGTGAATAAATGACATAATTATATCAATAAAAAAACTAAAGATAACTCTCAAACATCAATTAAGACCTTAAATAAACACTGGCCACCAAAAGTTAGGGTACAGGCTGTATTATATGAGTTTAATTTGAAAATGATTGAACATAGAATCAAGAAATTTGGAGGAAAGGAACACTATAAAAAGTTTTTGATTCAATGTGTTGCAGAAATTTAATAAGTTCAACATAAACATAGTTTACAACAAAAAAGCACTGAAAGCAGAAAATTTCAATCTTGGAGAAACCATAAGATCATAGGTTTGTGAGGGAAAATGTCGTGGAACTGGTAATAAGAACGTGGTGCTAATCCACGTTGTCAGTTCGTCGGAGATCATAATCGGAAGCAAACAGCAGAAATGGTGTAGCCCTTTTTTAGCTCATGTTGCGACCTTGGAGGAGGACTTAAAACAGTAACGGATTGTAATATTGTGATTCTAAGTTTAATAAATCGCTGGGTAGCGAGAAGATTTACACAGCTTTGGTAAAAAAATTACTTATTATTTACAAATAGTTAATGCCGAATTTACACAAGTTCTATTGTATCTATATCTTTTGCACATCTCGTTAGCCTGTACTGGGTATCGTCGACTGTTGGGCCGTTCTCAAGGGTCTGCAACTGGATATCGTAATGCTCACACACCCCAAAATAGTGAAGTTAAACTTTTATTAGTTAGCCTCACAGGTCTCCACAGCCTTTTTTCTCCAATCACCAAGTCCCGATCGATGGTCTCCATGCTGCCTAGCAGCCTTTCGTCTTTTCCGCCTCTCGTGGATCGATGAGTTCCGCTGGTTCGGCTGCCCTACAGCCTTTTCACCGGAATCCAAGTCCACTTCCGATTCGTCTCTTTAAACTCCTAGATGGATCTCTCTCACGCCCACAACAATTTCTGATTGGAAGGAACACTGGTCTGCACCCGGCACCCTCTGTCTTGGTCCAACCACCATTGGTTCTTCCGGGACAAAAGTTTGTCTAGACTGAGATCCTCTTGTCGCCGTACATCGGAAATCATATGAAGGATCTATAAATTGACCTGTCACTTCGATACTGAAAATACCATTGTAACGTCGTGGCTCCACATTGAAAATGTACGCTAAGCTAATTATTACAGAATCTCTCGTTGTATTCTATCAGCCGTCTTTCCGGAGTCTCTTTGCTCCTCCTTCGTCAACAGGCCTCTCTCCTGGGTATCTCACGTGGGAGTCTGGTGGAGTCTCTTCCTTCGTCCGCAGGGTTTAATTCCGGGAATCTCTCGTGGGAGTCTGGTGGAGTCTCTTCCTTCGTCCGCAGGGTTTAATTCCGGGAATCTCTCGTGGGAGTCTATCAGGAGTCTTTCTCCGTCAGCAGGCTTCTCTCTCGGAATCCATCGTCGAAGTCTCTCCAGCAGTCAGAAGTTCATCAGGCGTTCCTCTCTTTCTGAAGTCCACTCTTTTAAACACTAGGGGTGGTTCACTACACGCCCCTCATCAATCCCCATTGGCCGACCTCAGGGTTTTTGCACCCGGCACCAACGGTCTTGCACGTCATCCATTCGTGCAGAGATGACAAAAGTCCGGTCCTCTCAAAGGTTCCCGGCGACAAGGCCCGGCTGACATCTGGCACTTCAAACACCTCGCCGCCGCCTGCAGAGGCGCCAGCATTCAAGACGTACAATCACTGCCATGAATGGAAATAATGCAGCGATGCCTAGTCCATAGTGTCCCCAGACACACCGACGCCGACGGTCCAGCTGTCTGATACAACACAATGCAGCTAAAATAAGTTTTCTCCAGCTGTGGAAATGTATATGAATAGAGGCGCTTTCTCCATTGTGACGACGTCACAACTCCTTCCCCTGAAAACGTCCATTTCACTGGACTGCACTGGTCCAATGTTGGATCCGTTCTTATGACTGACTCAAAAAAAAGAATGTCTTAACAATGAGATCAACCAGGACAGCAATCCAATAATAAAAAACACTCAAGAATATGATAATAAGTAAATCCAAAATTCCATAACATTTTACACACTTTACAATAAAACTTTAAATTTCTGATCTTGGATTCTTTTCCTAATGTTACATCTTATCTTAAAAAATTTGAGTTTTAAGTGAATAAGTTAAATGCTCTAACATTTTACTATTATCACTATAAGTTAAATCACACGTAACTACTGTACTAGACATCTATGTGCTTACACTTGGCTGAGAGACACAAAAGATTTTCAGTAACATAAATTTTTGTTTCCACCATATACACACAATACAGTAATATAGACACAAAAATACAAAAAAAAGTTAAAATTAATTAATAAGAAATTTTTAAATGACTACTTATTCCAGTCTGTTTAATCCAATGACGTTTCCATGTAACTTTCTTTAATTAAAGTAAATGATTTTTTTAAAATTACATTAAAAAAAACTGTAATACAAACATTTGGAATTATTTGGGCTAACAACATTAGTTTAAAGATAAATTTCCATCTTGACACTTAGCACACTTTCTCACAATATTTATAACAAGTTATTCCCCAATTCAATATCTTTCCTACTACAACGTTGGGTAAAGTGGTAATTATGGCACTATCATTAAAAATACAATTAACCTCGTACTTCCTCAGCTCACGAAATGAACTCACTACATCTCTATTATGTACACTTAAGAAACTTTCCCACAGCTCTAATTTACCTTTGGTCGGTATGAATTCCGATCTCACACTCCTCAAACCTTCTAATACCAAGTCTATTTGCTTTACACGATTTTTCCAAATTTGCGCCAAGATGTCTATATTAACCAATCGACGTAAAGCAAACTGCGGTAACCGTTCCAAAACCTGAGTAGTTAATTTACATCCATAATCAGATGCGCATACGATCTTAAACCTCCTTTTCCTAATGTAAATGCCAAATGGCATTACGTATGTGGCATACTTCTGATATGTCAGCATGAGTGAACGACGAAAGTACCACTTCCACAAATCCAGTACCGTGACCCACGAGGCGCGCTATTCATTTTTACAAGACCTTCCATTTTTAACCAAAGATGAAACTCGGCTCGCGTCACCTGGTTCAAACGCGTATACTTAATATACGGGTAAGGGTATCGGTTCACTTTTCTTAACTTAACAGCCGACAGTGCACGATTGAACTGCCCCATCTCGCTTACACTCACATCCCTAGGATACACAAACTCCTCTCCCAGAGTATTAATCATCTCAGGTATATCCAAAAAATTTTAATTTTAAATGGTTTTCTTCTAATTAACTGATTATCCCTCTGCATTAAAGAAATCTTCCCGGATCTGGAGGAAACCTTTCTTTATTTCTATCAACGACCATTCGTAAATAGTTAATTCTATCCGGCGGTAATTTAAAGTGCAGTTGACTTTCCCTTAAAACACCCCGAAGTCAAATCCATAAATAGCTTTACGGATAGGGGAATTCGGTTTCTTTCTCCATTCCCTCCGAGCTATTTTCTGTAACAAAATTTACAAATTCCGGCCTCCTACGATACAGTTTTACTAAATTTACACGATAAATTGCACTACGATCCCTTTTTCTGGGTAAATCTATCTCGTAATTAAATTCTGAACTTG
>BMAO01034366.1:0-59183 GCA_019973975.1 Trichonephila clavata | reverse complement strand
GAAATATTATATGCTATCATGGAATGAAAAACTTCAAACTCATTTTGCTCCATGTTGAGTTTTTGTACATATACTATTATTCAAAACCCTAATGCTTTTTTGATAATTGAAGTATGGATTTGAAATTTTTTATGCAAGGTCTGAAATGAATGTTTTGTAAAACCGTGTATGGAATTTGCTCTAACATGTTTAGTACTTTTTCTAAAAAATTTTCAAAATTAAAAGTAATGTTTTTTTGAGAATTTTTGGAAGTTTAACTATAAAAAAATTAATAAAAAATTAAAACCAGTAGCAGAAAAAAAAAACCCTTGCCACAGTTTTTATGTAGTATATTATAAGGTACATGGAAGAATATTTTTGAAAGAAAAGAGACATATTTAAAAAAGCCTTAGGAATTTAAAAAAATGCTTTAAAAAGTTCAATACATTTAAATTTCACTAACATTTTGCAACAACTTAAACATTTTATGTATGAAATTAATTATTTAACATAAACCTTTATAAAATACAATTAAAACCAAATATCAAGCATTAAAAATAAAAAAATTGTGAAGGTGGTACCAATCGCATTACAAATTTCTAACAATTGGCATCAATTTTGTTAGGTTAAATCCTACTAGTAGCGTGCAGTCTTTTTTTTTTTTTTTTTTCGTTATGAAGATTGGTAACCGTGCTGAAATTCCGTTAAACGGAAAAGCAACTAAAAACTTTCTCACGATATTCCACAATTCGAGATAGATAGATGTGTTAATATTATAATAAAATATTACGTAAATAAGTAACACCTTGTGTATGTGGAATACTTATTTTATTCATTTAAATATTAAAGCTACGAACGGGTTAAAGGAGAGTCACAATTATAAACCCCAATTTACACTTCATGGGCCCCCAATTTTTTCCTGCTGACGCAGACCCCTTGCAGGCTGTCGTGGACCCCTGGGGATCCATCCCTTTGGGAATCACTGCTTTACAGGCGAGCGAATCTACTTGTCTAGGAATGTAATTACAATGATTTTAATTTGAAAATAATTGGAGCATATTTATTCATTTCATATTTCAAATTGAACATCTACAGCAAAAGCACAATTAATTATTTGATATAATGATGAAAATTACTTTACGATAGAACTCTAAAAAAATAGAATAACAATTTTAGAATGAAAAAAAAAGGATTTTCTTCGAATTAGGTTTTAGTAGTATTTTTTTGTGTCAAGTCAAAGAGAAAATTTTAGTTTTTTTGTATTATTATTTAATTAGAATTCAACTATTGCTTTATAAAGATATATATTAATCAAAAAATACATGAAATAAGGAAAAAAAAAACCAAATAAACATTTTACATATCAGTGTTTTCACAAATTAAAATATTTGAAAAATATCGAAAATCAAAATTTCATTACTAGAATAATGCCATTACTATGTAAGTTTTGATATCTACTCTTAAAAATGTGCAAACAGAAACTCCGTAGATGTTTCTCAAATATTGAACTTAATCGATTGTATTTTTATTTCTTATTTTTACGGCAAAATAATTCTATTATTGACATGATTATATGTTCTGTATTTTCAGCTTGTTCCTATGAATCACAAAAGAAAAGAAACACAAGTAAACACTATTGCTAAATTTTTAAATCATTTAGTACAGTTGGAAAAAGTCAACATGATGTAATATATAAACACAAGGAAAAACAATAGAGAAAAAAAATATAATTCTATTATGGGTTTCTTGAATCTATATAAGTCAAGTATACACTTTTAAGAGTTCCGGCAATATCAATATATATGTATATGTTACCATTGCAATTCAAATATATGTATAAGTGTATAATTCAGTTATTTCATAGAATAACTAGGTATTTCATGAAATAACTATACGTCAATTAAAGTGTATAATAAATGAAAAATTTCATAATTTACCTAGTTATTCTATGAAATAACTAATGATAGACCGTTAAAGAGAGAGAGAGAGTGAAAAATAAACAATTCCAAAGTTATTTTATAAAGTAATTGATCATAATAGCTAAAATCTCTCGAAAAATATATTTTATCACTATTGATGATGATTAATTGATAAATTATAAGGAAAAGCAAACGATATGTTTTATTTTGCTCATATTGCTAACATTAATAAAAAAAGGAGAAATAAAAAAAGCAATATGTTTTGCATGTGTGTGTGTTTCTCTCTCTCTTCTGACACAATTAACTTTTCTCTACTCCTTGAACTTCAAGGATATTATAATGCTGGAGTAACCAATAGTCACGTGGTACTCTTTTCTGTGCTGTTTAAGCACTTTTTACTTCTGCTACCAAAGTTAATAATTTTTCACGAGTAAGAGCAGCACCGTTTTCCCTTGCCCCACGCTTATTTAATAAAGTTCAAATCTCTGTTACATTAAATCTTTCTTATTTGCATACTGGTCTCCCATTCCTGTAGAAGTCATTGCTTGAAAACAGGTTGCAAAAATATTCGTTAATAATTCAAAACGTAAAACGCTAACATAAATAGACCGTCAAAATTCTTGGTTTAAAAGGAACCGAATGAAGGGTACACACACGTTCTTGCAAAGCAGCTGTAAGCGGTTCAAAACTGACTAATAAATAGCAGTTAGAATCGCGGTTCAAAGAATTTTCGAGTTCTGTATTTCATACTTTAACGATCAAGTCATCGTTATTCTGTAGAATACTTAGTTAAATCGTAGAATTCAATAATTTTATATACTTTAACTGACTTGTCTAGTTATTCAATGAAATAATGGAGTTCACACTTTAACGGTAACATAAATATTTAATATTTTAAAGATCTTTTGAGTTTCTATTGATATTAATGGCAGAATTAAACTATCAATAGAAATTTTTAACAAAAATAAATTTTTGAATTAAATAAATTACGATAAACCTAACTTAGACTAATCAGACTTGTTCTATAAAAGATTAATATTTACCATGATGGGACCATTATAAATAATGTTTTTTTTTGTAAGCTGGATCTGCAAATAAAGGTCTAGTTAATATCTATTAACACAATTTTATGAACATAATATGCAATAAATGCATCACATAACTTGAATTGTAATCTTATCTTGCTGTGGAAAAAATATAAGAATTTCAAAATGTTTATTCAAACTATCTGATCTTGTTCCAACAAACAATAACTCTAATAATGTAGATTTTGGATAATAAATCCCACACAATTAGGATCATTTACTTTGGACAGCAGTTATGATAAAAGAGACAATTCTAACATACATGCCACAGTGTGGCACGGTTGAGTTGTAAAAGTGACACGCGAAGATTAATGGAAAACTTCAAAGTTTGAAAGGATAATAATAAATACCAATTTTTATAGTTTTATTGAAATGCAGTTGTCTCGGACAAAATAAAACATTAAAATTTATTTTAAACACATTTCACAGAATTACAACAGAAAATTATGATGTAGAAAATACTCCTTCAGTGTTGTAAGCGCAGACTTTTCAAATAAATTTCAATCGTGAGATTTTGGAATTTGGGGAGCGTGTGTTTTTTAAATAATCTGGGAGAAAACAATGAACTGCCCAGTGAGTGTTTGCTACACGAGAATCAAGTTGGCTTTGGGATTTAGATTTTCTTACCAATACTACAGGAGATTTAAATAATTTAAATTTAAGATTTTCATACTCTCTCATATTAGGGTTTGCAATCCCGTGTCATATTTTCAGTCCCGGGATTTCGGGATTACATTATCCAAATCCTGGGATTGGTCCCAGGATTAGGATTGAGCTATTTATTACAAATACTTACATATTAGCATAGTTGAAATTGCGTAATAAAATTGAAAATATAATTAAAAATTATTTTAATATTATTTAAATGAAACAAAAAAAATAATTCATCATAAAGACAATTAAAAATAGTACATAATGAAGTTTTTTTTTTAAAAAAAAAGCATTTCTTCATTTCTTGTGTTTTCGTAAATAAGCTTAGAAAAATACAGTTCCTCCAGCGTTTCATCCTTGAAACGGCTTCTTATTTTTGTTGCATAATGTTATGCTGAAGAAAATGCACGTTCGGATTTTTTACTAGTAGGTATTATCTTCATTAAATAGGAATATGTTCTTCCACGACTCCCTCCATTTTCAAAAAAGAGACATTTTTTTTGAATTTTTTAATGACAGTATTTCAAATCTACTAGACTGCATTGGTGCATATACCTCTTTGAAAACTTTATTTAGTTGTTCTTCTGCTACACTTAATGGTTTTTGTATGTATAAATTGATCCAGTTGTTGAATCAGAATGTGAATCAATTTCAAGTGTTACCTCATTTTAAATTGAAGATCCAGTTGCATAAGCTGTTAATAATGCAATAGGATTTGAAGTGTCTCAAGTTTGCCAAGTAGGCCCGCTATTAGCTAACGGCATTTAATTGAAGAAGAAACTGTGATAAAATCTATTCTTGAGATGTTGCTAATATTATTGTGTAAGCATTGCAGTGAGCCACTTAGATCTGTGCGACATTCTCCCATACTAGAAAGGAGAGCTGTGCATATATATATATATTTTACCTAGAGCACTTATAATTGCACAAAACAATTCTACGTGCACATTTCATAAACAAAATATAATTTTTTAAAGAGTGGAATTCTTAGAAAATTTTTCCGAGAAAAATTTTTTTAAATATAATTTAGACAAAATTAAATCCCGGAATTTCGGGATTGGAAAAAAACCCGGGATCCCGGGGTTTTAGAATTCTGGTATCCCGAGGTTAAACACCCTACTAGATATCTTCCAAAAATTCTAATTACCTCTGTCCAAGTTAGCTGACTCCAGACATCCTGATGATGGGAGAAATGTCAGTTTTCTGTCCCCACTCGTGATGGGGAGAAAGTTTCAGAAGAAAATAAGAGAAAACGCATATCAAATTTCATGGTTTAACATACACACTCGTCTAGAACCCTTCAAGGTTCAACACGTAAGAAAACTGTCACTAAACGTATACAGTACAAAAAAAGTAAATAAGATACATTAAATGTAACACCAGATTCACAATACTTTGAAAACAAATTTTCAAAATATAATTTAGACAAAAATTAAATCCTGGGATTTGAAAAAACCACCGGGATCCCGGGGCTGCAAACCCTATCTCATATATCCTCTTTTGTGAACAAACTTTTCCTTTTTTTTGTATCGATTTTTTATTAAAAGAGATTAACACATTTTCACATGATGTAGAAGTTATCTACCAAAGTTAATAAGGCTCCGAGCTATGGTAGATTTAAAAATTTAATATCCATTTAGCAGAGAATTCATTCAGTGCTAGGTTTGTTGATGTTCCGGGTGATAAAAAAATGCTGATCTTCTCATATATCCTTTTTAATAACATCTCTGCAAGACTTTAATTCTTACCCATAATAATTATTTAGAATTAAATGTTTCAAATTACTCATTTTTATTTTATACTTAACATCATTGATTGGACTGTAAAAGTTTATTAACAATAAAACTTATATTTGTACTTTTGTCTTATTTATTACATTATTTTTAATTTCCACTTCTTAAACTTGCTTTAAAAATTTGCTATTTGCCTAAATATTTCATAAAATATGCCTATAAGTAACATTCTTTTCACCTTCTCATATTATTTTGTTTGTAGGAAAAATTGGAAGTGGCACACATAACTCTTTTTTTTTATTATCAGATAGTGATATTTTCCCCAAAAAGGTCGACCCCTCCTGATTTAGAGTAATGAATATAATGCTCTATTTTTGCTTCTTTACTTAAAATATATTATAAAGCATAGGTTCCCATCCTCTTTTGAACTGGCGCCTCCTTTTCTGGTGAATATTTCGATACTGCCCCCTCCCACTCTACAGAAATAAGAGTGTACATAATACATTGTAAAAACAAGAGTTAAATTTTAAAAAAATATTCGTTACTAATAGAATATATTTTTTTAATTAAATTTTTTTCTAAAGCCCCAATTTTTTTTACTTGCGAATTTGAAATAGCTATTGCGACAAATATATTTAAATGTGTAATATTATATATTTTAGCCATAGATAGAATATATTGCTGGAATTGAAACACTTAATAAATTTCTTCTTCATTTAAAAGATCGGAATACAAGTTTTAGCTTACCTGTTATAAAAACAGGCAGGGGTTTTGATGATACGAAGTAATTCATAATAAAAACTATTGATTTCAAAATAAATATAAATTGACAGTTTCAGCCTTTAAAGAATCAACGTTAATTCCTGGTTAATATATTTAATTATGTTACTTGGATAATATACATAATGAAATGCAGTGGAAGAAACATTTTTCCTGCTGCTGACAAACAAAGACAACACGTCACTATAGAAATTAAAATTTACTATATCATTCAATATAATGTAGGTCTGAATGTAATGTAATCTTTAAGATTTTCATTCACTTCCCGAACTACCGAAATATGTGAATTTTTGTACATGTGATATAGAAATGATTTAAATACATACAAGCAACATAATAAAAAGTATTAAAGTTTACTTTTGTTAGTACATAATCAGCGTATTTTTTTAGTCTTTTTTAGGCTATATTTGGTAAATCTGCCCAGGCCCCTCCATGCCATCTCAACGCCCCCTGATTTTCTCTGGGTCTCTTACTGCCCCCCCCCCCCTGAAAGCCACAAACGCGCACAAGGGGGCGTTATCGCCCACGTTGAGAACCTATGTTATAAAGCATTTGAACATACATTTTTATTCCTGCAATGCATTGATCATAATCTTTCATAAGACGATTTGAAAATATGAAAGAAAAAATCCCCCCCCTCACAGAATTGTTAATTTTATTCCAGGATGTTTTACAACTATATTTCAGTTACATTGAATTTCTATCTGTCTTCTTCTCAGTGTGAGTGTATTTTATATTTCTGCTAGTATTTTAAGTATCTGTCTGTTGTTCAAACAATAAAATATATTTCTTTGAAGCATGAGCATTTTATAAGACATCTAGGTCACGTTTCTTCTTTATCTCAGAATGAAGAATAGTAGTCGTAACTTTTTTTGTCTAGCGGAAAAGTCAAATTTATGTCTTTTAAATTGCTGTTCCCGAATAGTTTTTTTTAGAAGAAAATTTTACACTAAATATTATAGTGCCACATTTTAGAGAAGAAGTAAAGCTACAAATGGAAAATACTACTGGAAAAAAACATCAATATTTTTCATTTTCTATTTCTTTCAGAAAAAGGAAAATAAGACAAACAATATTTTATGTACTTGCAATTTCATTATTTTATTTGATCTCTTCGATTAAGAATTATCTTTGTTTTCCATCGTAATAAGATTTGAAAAAAAAAAAGTTTTATAGTTCGCCATACTAATCCCTTGTTTATTAATTTTTTTGCCCATCTTTTTGTCACAATAAAATTTTAGTATCAGTTTAAAAACAGTAGATGCTTATTTGATAAATAGACTTGATGACTTCAGTTTTGCTAGAGAAGGGATAGCCAACCTTTTTGGGAAGAGTGCTACTATATCTGATTAAAAAAAAATATGCGTGCCTCACACTTCCAACTTTTCGGCCAAGAAAAAAAATATCAAAATATGAAAAATGTTACTTACAGACTTTTAAGGTATTCTTACGCAAATAGCCCATTTTTTTATGCACATCTAAGTAGAGGAAATTTAAAAATAATATAATAAGTAAGACAAAAATACAAACTTATATTTCATTGACAACATTTTTTATACAGGTTCAATAAGTTAGGTTGTGACTGGTCTATTCGCGATATTTTTCCTATTAATCCTCTTCTGGAAACTTTGGGGCTAGCATTCCCATTAATTCACAGCCTTTAAAGAAGAACAAGTGATATATATGTAAATTAGTTTGACTATATAAAGTCTATATATAGGTTTTGTAGATGTAATATAGAAGGAGCCGTGAAGCTGTTAAGTAAGTGTGAACATTGGAGTATTTCATTCACAAACCTAGCGCGCGTTAAGGAAGTAATTGCTGAGATTAAATTATTAGATTGAAGATTTAAGATAGTAGAATTATAATTAGCTATCGGTTCATTAGTGCTTGTTCTCCTTATCTATTTCACGTAGTCGGGTTTACTTAGAGTTGGATATTAGGAATAGACAACGCTTTAGATATCACTCCTAGGTTTCCTCTTATAGTTTTTGTGATTGTTTAAGTGTGTGTTCAAAGGATTAATAAAACCAATTGTTATTATGGAGTTTGTTGGTGATGCTTTGTTTCCCCCCACACCTAGAGACGTGCATGACGGAGAGAGAGGGGTGCCGATTAGACCCCCACCCCCTCAAGGTTAGGTATGAAATAAAAATGAGTAAACTTATAACATTTTAATTCTAAATAATTATTAAACAGTCAGTACTTGCTTAATGCGACTTTTGAGTCTGTAGTTTTTTTTACCTGTATTAGGATTAGTTCTCGATGATGATAACAAAATAAGAATTGTTTTAGGTGCGTATCAGTTAATTTTAGCAATATCTTGATTTTATTATGTTTATAATAGAAAACATTTGCTCACAAACATGTTGATTCAAACCTACAACAATATCTGGCAGACAAATAGTGTAAATTTGGAAAATTACTTGTTGGTCCAAATTTCAAAATACAATATTATTCGGATCACTTGCAGTTGAAAAAAGTTACTTATATTTGCTTTTCAGTGTAGTATGGTGCTCTATATCAACAACTTCGATTTGGATTTCAGGTAAGTAACAATTAACGTCATGCAAAGAAATTGAAAAAGGATTTGTAAAAAGTTTAGTATTTTTTCCATCATCTTGAAAATCATCATGCATAGCATTGAATGAATCCTGGAAAATGGAAGCTTGAATTGCCTGTAAATTCTTCTTCCAGACACAGCAGTAAAGTCAAGAGCAAGCTGAGAAGCCATCGTCCACCTACGTCGTCGTGCTTTTAAACCAAGTAGCGATCTTGTGCAGATGTTGATGGTGACCTTGGCTAACCTTCCTGGTGACAGAACCACTTGTTTGTAATTGATTTCACATCCGGGAGACCACTTTATGGGCCACAAATCTATCATAGCCCAGAGCATTATTAACTTTGGTAGACCGTTGCTTCATTAATGTGTAATGTGTTTTTTAATCATCTTTCTCCAAAGTCGAAAAAAAAAGCAAAAGTGTGTTTATAAAGAAGACACACTAGTGTAGTTAAACTACACTCTTTTACCTGTAATCTTAAATTTAAATAATTTAAATGTCACATAATATTAGTAAGAAAAGCTAAATTCAATAGCCAATCTTCAGTTTTGTGCACTCGATGGGCAGTTCTTTGTTTTCTGACCGATATATTTTAAGACACGCTCCCTCAAAATCCAAAATCTTGCGAGGGAAATCCTTTAGGAAAGCCAACACACTCAACAATGAAGAATATTCTCTACATGATAATTTGTATAGCAATTCAATTAAGTGTATTTAAAATAAATTTTGAAGCTTTTTGCCTAAGATAACAGTAGTTTAATAAAATTGTAAAAAAATTATTTGTTTTGTAATTTTTCAAATTTTTTGGATTTTTCAATAAATTTTCGCATGTCACAACTCAGGCATACCATTCTGTGGCACTCGAGCCGTGGGTTGGCCACCCTTGTACTAGAGTGTGTGACAAAATGTTGTTTTAAAACTTCATTTGTTTTGAACTAACAGGTATATATAATGAATATTAAACGTAAATATTAAAAAATTATATGTACCGTTTTATGTCATAATTGTAATAGTTACCTCGTTTGCTTACCTCGTTGCCTTTACGCTCAGTTCTTACCTCTTTAATTCAACTAAGTATTAAAAAATCCTGATTGTTCAATTCATTATCATATTTTTTTGTTGTTGTTATTTTTAGTAACCAAGTTCAAATGCAGAATGCGAGATAAATAAAAATTCAAATCTTGCTGACAGGGTCAGATTGAGCGGCTTGCGGACCTGGTGGATTTAGGGGCCCCTAGCTTGAAGGACTCCAGTTAAAAGAGCGAATCTTTTCACTGTTTCAGTTTTTCGACTCTTTAGCCCATGGGCCTTAAACCTTTTATCCAGGGACGTCTTGAGGCCCTGGGCCCCTATGCAAAAGTAAGCCCAGCCTGATATGTTTAAATCAAACAGTATATAGCACACATTATCAAATACTTATTCAAACGGTAATTTGAAACAAATAAATATTTGTGCATGACTCAAAATCTCAAAAGCTTGGCACAAACCGGCTCGACCGATAACCGCATTTTGATTAAAGGAGTTGAATGATTGTTTATGATATTAGGTGCCGTCCTAGACATGGACAACGGTCATGTCTAGGACGGTAAACGGTCATCACATTAATACATTCTTCCCCTTTTGCCAGATGACACATGAACTTTGAAATTCCCAGTTTTTGGGAGAATACGAACGGGAGTAATATTTGGCTGTTAAAATTATCCGGATCAGGATCTTATTAAGGCAGAGTCGAGAACAAAACGAGGCCCCCACCTAGGGAGAGGCCCGGGCCCAGGCCTTAAGACCTCCTTGCTTTTACCACCAGGGGCCTTCAACTAGCTTAATCTACCTCTGCTTGCTAAACATAAACATATAAAACTAACAATTTTAGTTAAGAATTTGTTGGATATTGGTTATAGATATGTTTGAATATATCTATGGCATAGAAAAAACCATTGTTAATGGGATAACGAAAACTATTACAGTTATATGAGGATTATTGTGGATATTTTTATTAATTTTTCCAATATAATATGAATATTTCAGTAAGACAAGCTTGAGACTTTTAGAACGTAAATTTGTTTTGAATATTTGTACGACTAGCAACGTAGATAATCGAAATTATCTGCATATTCTCATAGAAACACATGTCTAGAAATACTCTTCAATATAATTGAATAAGAATTTTGGAAAGGGGTTGTCAGTATCATTACGCATAAAAAACACAGCTTAAATGCAATGCACAAAATGGTGCATAAGTGCATTTGTTAATCAAAAATCAATAATTGAAATTATGTGTGTAAGAGATTTCAGATAAAATGAGTAACTTAAAACAAATGCAGATTTTTGGTGTTATAAGGAAATTACTGATTTATCCAATTTCAATAGTTATAAGGTACAACTGTAATTCAATAGTATAATAGTAGAGTTAAAGTTTCGGAAAGGGTCACAATTAAAGGTGAATATACTGCTTACAGTGAGTGAGTGAATATGAACGTCGCACTATTCAGCTACATGTATACTGCTTATGACAGATAGTAAATAAAAAAAACAGCTTAAGAAATTTTAGCTTATTTTATGCCTACCAATATTACAGTCTTCGAGACATCGCACTTAAAAAGATGATGAGCATTTGATATCGGAAGTCAAGATTTTGAGCCACTGTCATAGAATGAAGACACCACCAGAGCATTTATGATAAAATGAACCATATTAAAGATGTTGAAAAAAAATATGAAAAGAATAACGTAATTTTTTAAAGTTATATGAAAATAAATGCTTTCTTTGAGTGTATATCTAATAAGTTGCATATTTTAATTTAGCACCAATTCACACAAAATTCTATTGAATGCTATTTAAGAGGGTTCACCCATGATGGGTTAAAAAAA
This sequence comes from Trichonephila clavata, assembly GCA_019973975.1. Classification (NCBI taxonomy): domain Eukaryota; kingdom Metazoa; phylum Arthropoda; class Arachnida; order Araneae; family Nephilidae; genus Trichonephila; species Trichonephila clavata. The sequence goes on along the minus strand of BMAO01034366.1, from coordinate 47,608 downwards.
TTGAAATTTTTTTTTATAAATTGCTTTCTTAACATATCTTGAATTCAGAGGTAAAGGGATTTTTTTAAACTTCGAAGTTGTTATAATGAAGCAAGTGTTAGAAGAGCAGCTGCTCGGAGCGCTGAGTTGGAGCGTCTATTCTGTACAATCGGCTTCATATCATTGACCCTTTTATGCAAATATTCGTTCATACAAGTATAGACAAGTTTGTAGAGGTTTAACGGGAAACATCTACAGTTATTGAATATTTCGTCGAACTAGTTTTAGTCTTCACCACCAGACATTGCCGATTGAGGGCAAATTAAGATTTTCATTGTTTTAATCGTACTTGAAACATTAAACGCGTTTTTCTCAAAACTGTGTTTTTCAAACTTTTCTCCATCATATCTCATTGTTTGACCGAATGACTTCAGATTTATAAGGTAGATTCAGAACATATGTACACAACAAATGGACTACGATCATTCTAAACTTAACAAAAAAAACCTATGAAATTCGAAACTTTTTCTTCAGAGGTCTACCAAAAATTCAAGTTTTGATATTTGCAATTGAGTATAGTCCATTCTGGGCATTTAAGCTTATAAATTAAAGCATCGTTAGTTTTTTTTTTATTTCATATAAGCCAATCAGCCGGAATCATGGGGGAAGTGAGCGTCCATTTTTTCCGGGGTGGGTGTGTTCAGTGCACTCGCTGTAACTCACATTCTATTGGATATTTTTGGCTAAACATTTATATCATGCTCTTAAAATACATATAAATAAATGATAAAAGACTTAAAGTTCTATCTTATTACTGGTCGTCAAAAAAATTCTCTAAAAATGTTCAAAAAACAGGCCGTCACACGGGTGAACCCCCTTAATTCAAAATACTATTAAAATAATAAGAAAAAAAACGTTCTCAAATGGTCTTAATGGCCGCCCATCCGGTATAGTGGTCAGTGAAGCTGACTGCGGTGCCGCAGGGACTGGGTTCGAGTCCCGGAGAAGGCATGGATGTTTGTGTTGTAATCCTTTCTTCTATCTGTGTTGTTTACCCCCGTGTTATACGTTCGGTGGTGCACGGGTTTATAAATGTTAAAAAAAAATGGTCTTAATAATATGTTAATTAATCATTAGTTCACTTCTAAAGGTAAGAAAAATGTTATAAATATTTTGCTCGACAAAAATCCTTTCAGTACGTGAAAACTTAGTTAATTGATCACAGAATTTTATTACAAAAAGGCCTTATTTCAGCTAATTCAAAGATGTTACAAGCCCCTTAAGATTCGAAAACAAAAATTGTTGATAACAACTTTCGGGATTGGAAATGTAGCCTAAATAGTTGAATAGCATGAATAACATTTGATGTTTGATGGAAGAAATTAGGTGAATAAAAAATATGACTCAAATACTATATAATAATGCAAATAATTACCATAGTTGATCAAAAGAGTGATCGAAAACTGCATTGCCTGCGACATAACACGGTGAAAAAAAGAGATTACTGAAGTTAGTGGAAAACACCAGCATATCAAGTATTTTTGCAGCAGTGGTAAAATATCAAGTGACAATTTTCTTTTCAGATTCAGTTGAAGTTTCCCAGATAAGACGTTGGTAGCTTCGCAGATGAAATACACTGACCTCCAAAAGGTAAGGTACAACGCATTTTTCAAAGCTCGCCATTAAAAAAATGGCAGTAACAATACATTTTATTGTTTATGTGAATAATAATCATATACTTTAAGAAAAATATAAAAATACGATGGTTGCAACTTTTATTTTAAAGAAACGGACATTTAAGTAGAAATTAGGGAAAATGTGCAAAAATCTAACTTACAAAGTTTGATGAGTACGTTATGTGTATGATTATTCATTATTAGTTGTTGGTAATTTCGTTTGCAATATCCAGGAGAGTCTAGAAATACCTTGAAGAAATTATTTACTCGATTAGTTTATAGGAGGCAGGCATTGGGATGGATGGAAAAAGGGCTTCTCACAAGCTGATACTGCTAGATCTTTTCCTACTGATTCCCACTGGGATTCAACGATTGTAGGATCGTCTATGTATCTAGAAGACATGTTCCAGGTTAATTACGAGTTACAACACCTGCAGGAGACTATTTTCCAGCTCTTTCAGGCCGAATGAGAAGCAGTGCTGCGATGCCTCAGCTCATTGAAGATCATTTTGTCGTATCAGAAACAAGAATCTTTGCTACAATGGTGCAAAACACCTTCTCAATACGTCTATATGCAAAATGATCAGTTATGTGTGTTCTCTCAAGCCATCTGCAGAGATGTGCCCTTTTATATTGGGCAAAGGAACACGTTTCCAGAGCCAGACAGCAGTAGGCTCCTAAACTCTTCACAGACTAGTCCAGATTTACACTGAAGATCGATTTAGAGTGCCTACTGATCTGGAGGGAACAACGCACCACAGATGCAGCTATTAGCTCATGAACTGAAGTTGCACCAACGCATTTTTATTTGTTACGTGTTTTCTGTTACTTTAAAGTATCTGGCAACGTATTTGTTTGTTTCGATTCATTCGCGATATGTTCTGATTCGAATCGAATTGTGGAATTAAAAGAGGTATGTTGAAACTCTGTTCTTGTGGAATTCTTAATGTTAAAATTCTTATTCTGTCAAAATTCTATTCTTAAGAATTTATTCAGAACTATTCATTCATGTTCTTAGATTCATTAGATCAATTTTTAAAATTTTTCAGTCCGCTAATTCTATTTAAATTTGAATCTGTATCCACAGCAACCAATTCAACAATGTTGAAAGACAAAATTACAGAAGTGGTGAAATAAAGGATTGGGGCAGATATATCTCTTCGTGGTCACAATGATCTGCATGTGATTCATTAAGGAATTCTGACTGGAGTGAGATATCAGGGTGAGACCTTTGATAGATATATTCACCCATACACTACTGCTAATGGTGATGAATTCATTCTGATGGATGATAATGCGCGAAATCACCAAGCTGTGCTAGTTGAGCATATCTTCGGGATCATAGTTTGGAACGAACAGAATGATCAGCTCAATTTCCAAGCCTGAATCCGATAGAGCATATTTGGTGCTACCTTGATAAACGTGTTGGTATTTTAATTCCAACTCCAAGGTCCTTTCATGAGCTGGAAAAATATTACTCCATATTTGACTCTCGCTTCCTATTTCGGTATCCAATACATTAATTGGTAGCATGGGAATGTCAATGCCATCAATACATTACACTTAGAAGTGGACATATTTTATATTAAAATCCCTTTTTGTAGTGTTTCCAAGACATATTTCCTCATAAGTCTGAAATTTTGCTTTCTTCAATAATAAATTCTCTTTCAACGGTGCCTTTTTGTTGTAAAGTATGTGTGTGTTAAACTTATGCAAATATATGTGTCACATTCAATAAGCAACCATTTAGTGCATTTTTCCTCCAAATTTCTTTTTTCTATGTTCATTCATTTTCAAATTACACACATTAAACAGGTTGTACCTTATCAGCATTTTCCTTCTTTTTGAGCTGCTCTGTCGTTTTAAAAGTTGTAGTTTCAAATATTTGCTGAAGACTGACACAGACTGACAAAGGGCTTTGCAGAAATATGGAAAGCCTACTTTTCTCCGAACATAAGCATCACACAAAAGGGAGGACCAGTGGGTCGGCAACTCAAAGGGCCACACAGTATGAAATATTTGAATCAATTCGATACCTGCGATAATGCATGTAGAGTTAGGGAATAGAGTTCAAGAATTTTACAGATTTAGATAATTCTTATAATACATTAGTTTTGCCTCATTTGAAGATACTGTAAACATAAAAATAATATATTATTATTCCTTCAACATAAAACAAAATTAAAATCGTACTAATATTATGCTCTACGTATCTTTAAAACATATTTATTAAATTTAGGAATAAACAACATAAATATATATAAGTATTCTCCTTCTATGTAGTTAAGTACACTCATGTCCATAAATTAAGGATAATGAAGTTCAGGCAAAGAAAGAGACAGAAGCAAAACAAATATGACTTATTTGTAAAGTCGATTTATTAAACAAAAGGTAAAGAGCAAAAAAGATGCTATATGTTTGACATAATTAATAAAAATTGCGATTATTACTCCCTGGTGCCAATTTCAAAAAAGAACCTATTTACAAAAAACAAAATAACATGGTTAGTATGATGATTAATACGGAGTATGTCCCCCGGACGATGCAATACAGGCCTTACAACGCCTACGCATGCTGAGTATCAAATTATCAATCTGATCTTGGGGAATATTACACCACTCATCAAGCAATGCTCTCCGAAGTTCCGGTAGACAGGTGGGAGGGGGTTGACGGGCTGCAATTCGTCGGCCAAGCATATCCCACACATGCTCTATTGGATTCAAGTCCGGTGAGTATGCTGGCCAATCCATACGGGTGATATCCTCCGATTGAAGGCATTCGTCTACAATGTTTGCACGGTGAGGACGGGCGTTGTCATCCATAAACAGAAATTCAGCACCCATGGCGCCCCGAAACAAACGTACATGTTGTTCCAGAATGACATCACGATAGATGTGGCCTGTCATCGTTACACTCTGAACATGCAGGTCAGTTCTGGAACCAAGAATCATTCCTCCCCAAACGAGCCATCCTGCACCACCGTAACGGTGTCGTTCAATGGTGTTCTCTTGGTGGTAACGGGTTCCTGGCGCTCTCCATATGAAAGTCCGGCGAGAATCAGACTGCAAACTAAACCTGGACTCGTCGGAAAACATCACACAAGACCACTGTTGCGGTGTCCACAATGCATGCTCTCTACTCCAGGTAAATCGCAGGCGACAGTGAGTTGCGGTAAGGGGAACACATCTGACAGGCCTACGAGCATATAGACCAATGTGCCCTAAGCGTCTGTACACGGTCTGCCTTGAAACTGTCGTACCGGTAGCTGAAGAGAGCTGACGAGACAGGTCTGATGCTGTGCTCCGTCTATTTCTTTTGGCAGTAACTGCCAAATACCGGTTCTCATTCGGCGTTGTAACTCGGGGGCGACCTGTGCTGTAACATCTACTCACATTACCACCATCTTGGAATCGTTGCCAAAGCCTGGAGATGACACTCTGGGCGATTCCAAGTTCCTCGGATCCTTCCAGCTGGGTATGTCCACATTCCAGTCGTCCTATAATTCTACCACGTAAAAAATCATCCAAATGCTTCCTTTGTGCCATAACTATGCGGTTATTGCATTGAAAGGCTTTTAAAGCGCTTGTGAACAATTTTACTTCTTTGCCACCATTCCTTATATACCCCTCTCTTACACTCTCGTCATTGTGACGTACTATCCGCGCCCTCTGGTGGTTTCCTGTAATTTGCATATTCTTCTTCAAGATGTGTGTGATAATTCTACAGGTGAAATTTTTATTTTAGAGTTCAAATTCTGTGTGATTCTGAATTATCCTTAATTTATGGACATGAGTGTAAAAAAAAACTTATTTTGCACCGCTTTACATAATTTCACAATATTAGGAATATAATTTTAGACTTTCAATTTGTCATGATTCTGAACGTTTAGATTTTAAACAACTTCTTTGTACACTCAAAGTATTTTTATAAGATAAGATTTGTTTCCATAGATATGTAGAACTAAAACGGAAAGCAAAGTACATTAGTTTTCTTAAAAGTTATAAATCTCTCCAGTAATGGCATCCAACAATTTAACAGAACTATCGATTTATCGTTAGAGTTGTCTTTCAGATTCCGTAAATTTTGCTTTACTCAATTCTAGAGATATTAGTTCAATTGGTAATCAACTATCCAACTTCCATCCACTTAAGAGTTGACAGATGTATAGAGTGGTGGAGAGTGCCAAGAAATTGTACCGCGGGCCAACTGTGGCATGCGTACCATATTGCCAACGCCTGGTCTAGACAGACTTAATAAGCACCAGAACCGCCATACGAAATGGTCTTTAGCAATATCCAGATTCGTACTTGACGCTGCTCTCCAAAAGTATCAATAATAATGTCACATATACTTTTAGAATCATCCGCTTCCCGAAGAAAAACATTCTTTGTGTTTCATTTCCAACTATATAATCAGTAAAGAAAAATGTTTATACTGGTTGGTACTATTACCTCTTACAGTTTGTACTGTATTTTGAGTCAACTAGCACAAATTGTATATTTTTAAGAATGAAATTTATTTCTGAATAATATAAATATAGTCAAATATTTCTTACAAGCTTAGTGCGATAATCCTGAGAGTTTACAAAATCATTGCTTTTTGGCAACATAAAAAACGACACACAGAGAAAAAGTTATCCGAATGACTCTGAATTCAGTTGTTGTATATGTATTTAAAACAAAAAGCTGTCAGTTTCACAGGAGTTGAATGTTTTACTCAAGTAATACATCTACAAAAAGCAAAAGAAAAAAAGGCTTCGACTCAACTTCTGACCCAGGCACAAAATCAAATCCGGTCGGATATTGATTTGTAGAGATGGCGTATGCTTTTTTTGTGAGATTGCTTGCCATATACGTTCCAGGTAGCGAGAAGGTCAAATAAATCCATGGGTGGTCAAAGACGCCAGCACTTCAGACATAAAATGTTCTCTAATGAACAGATATCTAGTCATCAGAAGAGAAAGCCTGCAAGGTAAGCACTAGAAAAATACGAAAACAAGCAGCATAATGCCGTGCCGTGCGTAACTAGGCATTATCCTGCTGAAATGTAAACCCAGAAAACCGTGAAAGGAAGGGAAGCACTACCTGGATTCAGAATCTTGTAGATTTACAGCTTTGCTGTAAGTGTGTTATGGATGACAACTAAAGAATCCAGCTATAAACTGAAATGGCATCCTATAGCATTACTCCAGGTTGTTGGGATGTGTGGTGTACGATAGTCAAATGTGTATTTCACCGCTGTCCTTGAAATCAGCAGACATGTCTCTGCTAGTCATCACGGCTCAGTTCGTAGTTAAATTCATTTATGAAAACAATTCTACTCTAGTTCACGAGATTCCCCTTCGATAGTATCCGACACCACTGTAAAAATGCCCCACGCTATAAAACGATGAAAAGAAATCGTTATATACCTGTTACCTCCATTACCTGTCAATGATAATTGTAGTCATTGGTTCTAGGTTACAATATAGGAGCTAAGTTCGTTGATAAAGACGCAACAGGGGCTGTGAGCGTCGATCTCTTTACTTCAGCACTGCCGTGCGAAGGAAGGTGACCACTTCGAAAGCCCACCGATTGCTATTTTCGACTTAAATTTTTCTCACCCTTTCTGGACATTGCGTCACAACACATTACTCACCCCCCCCCATGGACAGCCATTCTGAGCCGTTATCCTAACTTCACAATTACCAATAGGAAGACTTTCTCTTCACTAGACTCCATCATCAAGAAAAATCTCAGAAATCAAGTTCCACGCCTTGAAGCCCTCCTACTGGCCCGCCGCCGCTCGTCCAATAGCCATGCAGTACTCTTCCAGCATGAAAACTAAACTTCGTCATTTCCTCTAATGGACTTTTTACCAGATACGGGATTGAGGGTTTCTAGAAACCCATATGCCCGCAGAAATTTCCGTAGATTCTGTGTGAGCGTCGATCGGATGATCACTCTGTCTTTGAGTTCTATGCTCGCTCTCGGTCGCCTGCTATCTTTTGGACGTTAGTGTGATCATGGTTCACTCATCCCTTCCAACATCCTTGAATGGTGTGGAGGTTGTGCCTTAGCATTGGAATATCCTCTGTTTTATTTACCACCCGGATGATCCATTGCAATTTTCTGGAGCTCTAGCATATCAGTAATTGGTTACTAAAAAAAGTTAATCATAAATACATTCTACAGGTAGGCGCATGCGCAGTTTCGTCCGGTTCGGATAAATCTTTGGTCGCTAATGTGTTGCTTTTGGAACATGGATCGCAACGCGCTCCTCCGTCCCATAACAGGATAATGAATATTGCCTGATAAGTGGGAGAGACTTGCTGGAGAGATAAAGTCCTCCTGATTGGTGGGGATGATGGTGATCCTTGATTGGTTGGAGTAGGAATCAGTGGCTTACACATGAGTTCTGGAGACAATCAAGAGATTTTCTATGCAATGATGTGGGATGGAAATGGAGACCTGTGATTGGCAGTTACAGATGGCTGATTCAACTCTCTATTGGCTGTACTGAAGTTATGATAAAAAGTTTTAAAAACGGCTAGCCTTGTGGGTACCCAGAAGGGTGCAGCAAAGGAAAAATAAAGAGATATAGGAAGTTAAATAAAATTTTAGCATGCCATTTGCCACAGGCAAATGGAAGAGCACGAAAGTTATGGAGGGTTATAAGAATCTAGGAGAGTTCTCCTAGGTCTTTTTTGACTGTCTGAGGGAGTGTAATTCTCTAGATTAATCATGTTAGAGTTATTAATAATCGGAAGATTGTCGTAGAAGTTTGAATATAATTTTTAAAGGGGGGAATTTTAATTGATCTATAGACATTGAAATTACTGGTATATCCATCTGCTTTAATAATGATTCTGATGATAGAATTTTGTGCTGTTTCTAAAATTTTAATGTTGGTCTTTGCTGCGTATCCCCACACAGGACAAGCGTAACTTAAAATGGGCCGCAAAACAGCATTGTAAAGAAGTAGGATAAATCTTTCTTGGTACGTCGCTTTTTATGCTATGGAGCAAGTCTCGACAACCTATAGCATACGTTCCACAAGTGGCACGCAGAGCAATTCTCATTGGCACTCTACATCATTCTATAAAGTTATGAGATAATGTTAAATAGCTCTATCTCTCCTCTCTACACCTCCCGCATTTTTATTTATAGACTATTTTTTGCTTTCAATTCTTCGTAATTTGTGTCATTTATGTAAAAAGAAATCCCTATCTTTTGTTTAAATGTGAATTATTCTTAGCGTTAAATATTCAATTCAAATCAAAACTATTTAATACGAATTCAAATAAATTTTTGTTTTAAATGAAACATCACTCGTTGCTGCGTCTTGAAAGAAAAAGCTTCAGGATTATTGAAAGCAAAATTTACGGGTTTATGAAAAGATCACGAAGATAACTCTATCGATAAATCGACAGCTGTTTTAAATTGCCGTATGTCATTGCCGGAGTGATTTAAAAGTTTGAAGAAAATTACATGAACTCTGCTTTCCTCTTTTAGCTGCCCTACGTATCTATGTAAGCAAATGTTTTCTCATATAAAAAATATTTTGAGGATTATATACGAGTGCGCGCGCGTAAAGAAGTTGTTTAACAACTGCATGCTCAGAATCGTGTCAAATTCTATCGTGTAAGTTCCAAATTCTATCCCTGATGTTGCGATATGAAGTAGAGCTTTGCGGGGAGAAGTTCACATTAAAATTTCAATTTCTTTATTTAACCATTTTACTGTAATACTTATATTTTATGTTGTTTATTTATTACTTTAATAAATATTCTTAAAAGATACATAATATACGTACAATTTCATTTTTTAAAATATGTCGCTCATTTTTATGTAAATAAATATCTTCTTTTAAATGATGCATAATTAATGCCTAATAAATTTCTAAATCTGTATTCTTGATCTCTACTCCCTAACTTTGCATGTATTTTGGCAGAAAACTAGTTTTTACAAATATTTCCAACTGCGAGGCACCCTAAATCATATTGGTATATAGTTTGGCTCACCATAACTGTAAGGAAGCCGAGCCCTGTGATAGATTCTTGGAAAATTGTGACACGAAAGCTTTGTAAATACAACTTTTTTTCTTAGGGAAATATAAATGCCTAAATTAATTAACAAATAAAAAAAATTGGCAATTATTTTAGACGTTTTATAATTTAGTGTTTCTAAAATTTAATTAAAATTGAAAAAAATATTAAAAGTAGCCCATTACTAATTTCTTATTTATTATAAATTGTTATTTATGGTGTAAACTGAAGCTTAATTTTAAGAAAATTAAATGTTTTGAAACATATTTCATTGTATCAGTAATAAAATCTCTGTAAATAAAGAAGCTATTGTTAAATCGAAATTTAAAATTAAAGAAAAACCATCCCGTCATACCGTTTTTTATATTTATCTGAAAAATACCGTTAAAAATAGCATTCTAAATTAAGAAGCGTAAATAATTAAACATGAATTATTCCCAGTTTATTTTATTTTCTGTGTCTTTAGTTTAATTTTTTTTTATATAATAAAACATTGTATCAAACAAGAAACAGTTTCTGGGTATTCACTGTCTCTTCTTAGGCGAATGAAATGAAAAGCTGAAAGTTTCTAACTTATTAGGATAAGAATAAAAAAGAAAAAAGATTATCAGCTAAGTTATCCGTTGATATTAAGAATTTTTAAATCTTAAAATCAAGTTAATCAAGCTTTTTTCAAGGAGAAATACATGAATTATTAAAGAAGAAATTTCTTTCCTTAAATGGGATTGATCTTTGCAGAGCATTTCACTAATTCAGACATATTTTCTTATGTAGGTCATTAGGAGACTATACGGGAATTACTACCCCACAAATAACATCTGTGAAATGCAACTTATGTGTAACTTATGGAAACAATTTAAGGAGGCCAGATATTTAAAGAGAAGACTTGGGTAAGGTAGGTCAACGGCTATGACAACCATTCGATGCTTGTTCATAATAGTGGGGATAGCTTCTCAGTCGTCTCGTGTCCTTCCAAGTTTAAATAGTAACTGTTTCTAGATAAATATATGAAAAACCCATCTTTGTAAGAAGACTAGCCATTTTTGTACTATTCCTTTCTAAAAAAAGAATAGGCTGTTTTGCAAGGTGCAGAGAACACCTACATTGAAGAAGGATCGGTGCGAGATCATTCAATTCCCTCATGAATCTACACTCAAGAGCCAAAACAATATGACCACCTGTCAATATCGAGTTGGCCTACCTTTGGCGCGCAACACAGCTTCAACCCGCCTTTGAATGGATGCTACAAGTTCTTAGTAGATGGCCGGAGACAGATTGTACCAGATGTTTAAGCAACGGTCACGCAAATCAGAGGTATTGCGAATTGGTGGTCTTTGAACTCTGAGATGCCATCCTATGACATCCCAAATGTGTTCTATCGATTTGAGATTCGGTGAGTTAGGCGGCCAGGACATTAACTGGAATTCAGCCTCATGTTCCGGGAACCACTGCAACACAATTTTAGCCTTGTGGCATGGGGCGTTGTCCTGTTGGAACATTTCATTTCCTCCTGGAAAAACAGAGGCCATGTAAGGGTGCAACTGGTCCGCAATGATGTTCAGATACCTTGTAGCATTCATGGTCTGCTCTACCACAACCACGGGTCCCAGAGACGCCCAAGAGAACGTCCCCCAAAGCATAATACCCCCACCACCGGCCTGTGTACGACCTACTGTTCATTGAGGGAGCAACCGTTCGCCTGGAAGACGACGTATCCTGACACAGCCATTGGCGTGATGAATGACAAACCGTGATTCATCTGACCAGGCAACTCTCTCCTACTGATCCATGGACCAGTCGCGATGTTCCCGGGTCCAGCGCAGGCGCAGTTGGCGATGACTCTTGGTCAGCAAAGGCACACGAGTGGAATGTTTGCTGCGTAGCCCCGTATCCAACAATGTCCGCTGAACAGTGTGCTCCAAATAGTGTGTTCATTGCAAAATGTAGGGGTGGTCATAATGTTTTGGCTCTTGAGTGTAGATTCAAATTAATGACTGATTCTTGGTGAAATATTACCTGGACGGAGCCATGGAGCCGCTATATATCCTCCAACGTCTTAGGAAGAGATTGGTATAGCGGCGGAGATTTGTTGATATAAGACGGGTGGACGGATAATTCTATATTTTGAAGCAAGCTTAGTGACTGCCGTGAATCATAAAGATCCCTATGCTCACTTATTCATACATTTCCCTGATTTCATTTTTATGGATGACAAAGCTCATTCACATAGGGTTTATCTAACCGACAGATTTATAGAAAGTGAAGATATTTTATAGATTATTTGGCCGTTAACCCTATGGAGTATGTTTTAGATGATTTTAGATGAGAGATTTCGCCTCACCTTTTCTCTCCCAGAGTCATTCAAGACTTGAAAGCAACATTGCTAGAGAAGTGGGACCAAATACCGTAGGGACTTATAAAGTGTCTCATTTCCAGAATGAATTTGCTTTGCTAAAGCTGTATAACTGTAAAAGAGGGTTATATATCCTATTAATCTGCTTTTTCCATCTTGTAACTTGTCTTTTATTGAATTGGCAAGGAAGTAATTTCAGTTTCTTAATGTGAAATTTCTCTGCTCAAGAAAACTTAATTCTGTCTAATATCTTCCATTCTATTAAATTATTTGTTGCCATTTTTCTGATAACTTCTTGAATCCGCTTTCATTGAGTTTCTGGTCCCTATCAGCAAAAAACACTTGAACAAATTTGATTTGGTTATCACTATCATTAAAATTTTTACCATTTAAAAAGTTTTGTAAAATTCAAAATGAATTATAATTAGGTGGTGCAAGGTCGGGGCTATATGGAGGATGCAATATCACTTCCCAAAGAAGCTAAAATAATTTTGTACGTTTTGCTTAAATTTATGTTAAAGATGCATCAAGTTTGGACCATGATCTTTTTCGATAATGTTATTGAAGACGATCAATTTTTCATCCCCAATCTTGCACCAACGGAATATCATTTAATGTAGTTTACGAAAGTTATTAAGTGGTAAAAATTTCAGTAATAATGATGACCTAAAATTGCATTTGCTTGAGTTTTTTGCTGACAAGGACCAGAAACACTATGAGCTCAGAATCATGAAGTTGCCAGAAAAAATGGCAACAGGTAAACAAACAGATTGAAAGAAACGGACTGATTGAAGCTAATTTTTTAGAAATAAAAATTTACACTAAGAAACCGAAATTACTTTCTGGCCAACGCAATAGATATTCCTTTGCTAACGAGCCATACATGCGATCGTGACTGTGTACCATTACTATGTTGTGTGTTATTATTATTGTTTTGTATTAAATCAATCCCAATATACATACCTAGCTTCATTAAAGTCAGTCGAATTCTGTTGGCGATAATCAAGCCAAAGTGAAAATTATCTGAATTTTCAGCAAGATTATATAGAGAAAGAACCGAAAGAAAATATCGATGTGATGTAAGAAATGTACAGATGTGTAAAATTTATTACCTTAATTTTAGCCTTAATATTATGCAACGTAAATTAACTTTTTGCTTAAAATATTCCTTCTTTTAATATTTCCTAAAAGGATGCCTTTTTTCTAAAATTTCACAAAATTTTACTTAATTTAATTCAATGTAAAAAGTTATTTGCTAATTATTACTTACTTTGAAATATATTTTTAATCTTTTAATTTCAAAAGTTTAGTTATACTATTGTTAAGTTCATATCAATTTCAAATTTTTATAAAAAATTTCTTTTTTCAAATTTTCTAAATATCAATTTTGATGTTTTCTTTAAATTATTAAGGGGATGTAGGGTTTAAAATGGTAATATCTCTGAGCTTTTTTGCATTATCTTCACGAAATCCTACGTAAATAATCTTTAATATGTGGTATACGAGTATCATTCAGAATTATTTTTTTGAATAATATTCATAACTTTTTGAGTTATTAAAACCATTTGTCGTTATTTTATATATATTTAAATTGTGTGTTCCTTGTGATTTTGAATTGAACCATTTATAGAAAAGAAAAAAAATTAAACTTTCACAAGCATTTTTTTTTTTTTTGGAAAAACATTTAAAATATTTTTTTTATTTTTAAATAAATATTAAATAAATTTCATATAAATTAAGTAATTTCACATAAACTTCATACAAAATAAGTAGTTTCATATAAACCATATAAATTAAGTAAAGTCAAAAAGTAAATCCCTTAGAAAAAATGATTGAAATGTTGAAAAACCCATTAAATTTATTTTAGATAACATATATAGATCCACTTCTTCCTTTTTCTTTTCCTCTCTTCTTCTATTAACACGACAGCCCTTGGAGAGCCAAGGCCTTGCAAAGAACCCTCTTCCATTCCGAACTCCGCTTGGTGACACACATTTCTCCAATTAGTTACTTTTAAAACTTTAAAATCTTCCTCCACACAATCAGCCCATCTCAATTTGAATCTACCCCTAGTTCTAATTTCAACAGGTTTGTAATTTCGAATTCTGAACGTCAAGGATGAGGGGTCCGTATGGCAGTTGTGGCCCGCGAACCTGAAATGACCAACCTTGATGTATTTAATGACATCTGCTTTTTGTTAAATAGCTTGTATAATTCAAAATTATGTCGTTGTCTCCACAATCCATTCTCATTCACACAACACCAAAGATATATCTAAAAACTTAACGCTCAAAGATGGCTAGCTGTTCAGTTTGTGACTTAGTCCAAGTCCAAGTTTCAGATCCATAGGTAAGTAAGGGTCTGATGATTATTTTATACAGCATAATTTTTGTATGCTTTTTAATTAATTTTGATTTTAAGAAAGCTCTTAGACCACGAAGTCAGCTATTAGAAGCAATAATACGTCTTTTAATTTCAGCACCAATGTCATTTAGAACAATAATTTTTAAAGGTTAAACAGGCAAAATTAACAACCACTTCAAATTTGTAATTTTCAGTCTGCAGATATTTAAAACCTACAGGAGTTTTTGGAATTGGTATATATTTAGTTTTGTCTTAATTAATAGTCAAATGTAACTTTTCAATCGACTTCTTAACTCTTTATCTACCGACGGTACTTATAAGTACCACTCATTTTAAATTACATAGAATAACCATTTTTACAAATACTCTGACATTACTAGCAGGAATATTCTTTTAAATGCGCTCTTTAGAGATATATAGCAACACGGGTTCTATGATGACTATTTTAGTGGGGAAGGCGAATATATAGTTTTATAACAGAAGTTGCGTTTTCAGCTGACATTTTGATCGGATTGCGAAGATTGTCATTTTCGTTCCGAAAAAGTAGTTAATGTCAAAAGGTAAGTGTCTTATTTTTTTTTGTATGTTAATGAAGATCTTAGAAAAACGATTTGACTGTTTATTTTAAGTGAACAGTGTACATAATTAATTTTACAGTTGAACTTCTTTAATTAATTAATTAGCTCTAATGGATTAAATTTCCCAAAGTTGAGTATTTTTTATGTATATATCACATAATTTTCCAACTAGTGATTTAAAAAAAACATTGCATGAAAAAAACTGCGGTAAATCATAATACGGTAGACAAAGGGTTAAGAGCAAGATATGCCTCTGACAAAGCATTTTTCCTTTTTTTTTTATCAGTAATAAAAAACATATGAAATCAAAATATATTTCCTTTGTAGTAAATTTTGTTTTATCAAGAAAAGATAAAAATTATTAAAATTAAACTGTTATTTTAATATTACAGCAACTGACACTGACCAACCCTAGACGATTGTATGTTAACAATACAACTCAATATTCAAATCAGATTTCAATAAATAATTGATATGACAGGAACAAAAAATGATATTAATATCCTAAATGCCCTTTCTATATATATCATCAAAGTTTAACAAAAAGTTTTACAATTTTTTCTTTTTATAGCAGTAAGGATTGAAAATAAAAAGTTTTTTAAAAATGTCATTTCATGGATTTGGTTGCTCAAATAGTAAAGAAAATTGCTTATGTTATATTCTAAAGCAATTTTGGCGTATAGCCATTGACAGAATCAAGTAGAAACGCAAAAGTGCTTTACTCTCTCCCGGCGTTTGTTTCATAAATTTCATAGCTTGATTCGATTATTTTATGGCATACTTATTTTTCAACACTTCTTTTCACGTGAAAGAAGAGTGAAAGAGAGGAGTTACATTTTTTACTCCCTAATTTTATAATTTTTCTATTTTCCTTTTATAATTTCTATCTCTCCTTTTTCCTTCTCAAACTTGATTACATATATAGTTACTTGATAAATCGAGATAAAAGATTTCTTTTAAGAAAAATTTTTCAAATGTGTGTGCCGAGTATTTTGGAGGTCGCAGAATTCTAACCGCGTCCTCAAACCAGTTTCTTCATTAAATTCGGCGACAGAAAATGGCTCCAGCGGCTAGACTGGTTTCAACACAATTTCCACTTATCATTTTGCTCACGACTATCCGACTGAATACAGTTCCAGTACTGAAAGAGACAACCGTTTTTCCTTACCGTTTCAACCAGTTGTCAATCCGTAGAGAAGTTTTCCAATGGCACACTTCAAATGGCACGACATATTTATTTCTTAACCATTCTGTATTTTTAAAAGTAGAAAATAACGTCATAAAATAGAGGTTTTATACCTTTTTAAGTGAAAAACTAGACAATTTGATATTTTTTTTGTCAGGGAAACATTAGTTTATGCTATATTTGTAATTGCATTAGAAAAGAAAGACGATAAGCAATCCATGTATATTTTGACTAGGTGACGGTCATTTCTTATAAAATACGCATATTCGCGACGTGTATACTTTGAGTCAGTTAGTATAATTAGTTCTCAGTGTGTGATAATAATCAATGTATTTATGCATAAAATATGTTCAAATATACTGTCTAAATTACTGAAACATTACTAAAATTGTCGCATTCTCAAAAATCAATGCGAAAAATTAAAATTGATGCTAGATGGTAGATTATTAATAGTTTCCTTGGTAAACGAATTTACTTCATGAAATAGCATTTATGTAAAAGTAAATGCTAGTTATTTTGAATATAAACATAAATATGCTACATATATTAACGAAAATAGTGAAAAAAACCCGTTTCATCTGTCAAACATGTGAAAACTGATACTTCAAGGAGTATTCATATGCTTTTGAAAAGTAACATGATAAAAATTTATTAATATTTCTCAAACTACAGAATATATAAAAAAATTCATTATTCATTCACTATTGAAAATCTCTTCAGGGATCAAAAATCTATATTGTATACTTTTTAATTCTAATTAATCTCCCTGTCTTGTTCTGGAATGACAAAATTTGCAGTGAATTTCATTTGTACAAAGTTTATCATTTTCAATTAGAGAGAATGATTTTAGTAAGCAACACATGTCGCTTAAAATATCTTGGTAGCACCCAAGTGCTATATCAAGCAGGGTTCTAGCTGAGGCATCGTACGAATATATATTCTTTCCAGGTTATTTTATATATTCTTTTTAGATTTTTAAGTCTTAGCATTTAGCTTTTGATTTTATTTTAAAATAATCTTATAGCCCCTCACCTCTTGGGTTTAAAGAAACAGCATTTGAATTTCAAAAAAATTGAAGTATATTTATAATTTATGTTCCTGTAGCCCGTCCTCCGGAGTCCAATTCCTCAACCAAAATGTTTAGCGAATCTCTATCTAACAGAGGAAACATACTTGCTAAATTCCGAGTCTGTTGGTCTAGTACTTGAAAAACGTGACTTTTTAAAAAAAAAACTATAACACCCCCGCAAACCCCTTAGAAAATCATTATCTTAAAGCTCGTTCTTAGTGGATCTTTGCTCAACAGAATAAACCTATCCATCCAATTTCAGGATCGTAAGTCTATTAGTTTAAAAACGGAATTTTTTCTTACTACACTCGTTACTCCCTGCAACCCCACTTGCACAAGTTGAGTTCCGAGAAACCCGCCCATAGCAGATATCTTCTCAATAAAATAAACATGTTTGCCAAATTTCAAAACTGTGGGTGTAGTAGTTCAAAAACGGAAATTTTTGTCTATAACGCCCCCACAAACTCGTTTGGGAGTCGATTTCTGAAAACCCATTCTAAGTGGATCTCTATAAAACCGAAGAAACATATTTGACAAATTTCAAGTTTGTAAATCTAATAGTTCAAAAGTGAGAAGTTTTTGTCTTAACATCCTCATAAACACCTCCTCGCAGCTTCCTTTGGTAGTCAATTTCTGGAAAAGTCGTTCTTAGCACATCTCTACTCAATTTAAGAAACATGCATGCCAGGTTTCAAGCCCCAAAAGAAATATTTTTTTTTGTAGAACGCCCTAGTAACCTCCCTCGGGAGTCCTTTTCCTCAAAAAAAGTCCTGCCTTTAACGAATTTCTACTCACTAAAAGAATCATGTCTGTGAAATTTCAAGTCTATGGGCAGGTACGTCTTAAGACTTCTTGAGGCCCTGGGACCCTCCTTAAAAGTAGGACCTGGGCCACTGGCGTAGCTAGCTCCCAGAGGGCCCTGTATCAAATTCTTTGGGGACTCTTTTTTAGGGCCCTTAACATTTTACGATTTTTTGCTTTCACATCAGTTCATTGATACGGTGGTAGCTACATCCCTGTCCTAGGACCCCACAAAAATGTAGGCCCTACTTATGACCCTTAAAAGTAGACAGTATATAATATACTTTGCTAAATACTCGTTCAATCAATAACCCGAAACAAATAAATGCACATGACTCCAAACGCCCAAACCGGCTCGACCGACTTTCACCTTTTGGCTGAATGAGTAATGATGGTGTAGGCCTTGGCCTCTACGTGGACGACAGTCATCATATGTAGCCAGTTGGCATATCGTCCGAAATTTTCAGTTTTTCGGAAAATAAAATGGGAAGTAACATTTGACCATTAAAATTATTCGAATTAATGATATTATTAAAGTTGAACGAGACAAGGCCCCACATTGTGGCTGAGGCCATGGGCCCAGGCCCAGGTGGCCCATACCTCAAGATGTCTCTGTCTGTGTATGTAATAGTTCAAAAATGGAAAATTTTTTGTAAAATGCTGTCTTATTCTCACTTGAAAGTTGATTTTCTCAAAACCCTTGCTTAGCGGATTTCTACTCAGAAAAAGACAAATCTCAAGTCTGTAAATTTTACAGCTCCGCAGATTCGAGATAAGTGAGTGAGTTGCTTTTCTCTTATACATAAGTAGATCTTAACATTATACGAAGAAACTTTCTGTTTCCTTTTTGCATTCACATTTTTTGGGAATTATAATTCCTTTCTGCAACATCCATAACTATTAGAGTAAAATTGTAATGTAAACTCGGATCACAATTAAAGTAGATAATAACCATTTTCAGAAGTATGTCTCCCTTAATTCTGATTTTTGAAACTGCTTCTTTGGTACCGAATCAAGATTACTAAATTTTTTTTCAATGCATTCTCATCGTTTCTTTCAAGGACTTCTCGCTTTCGGAAAAATCAGTTTAGATAGGAAATCATATAAATGCTGCAATTATATATATATATAGTTTCCATCAAATTCTGATGACGTGATTTAAATAGCTACCCATCCGGTATAATAGTTAATGACGCTGACTGCGGGGCTGATGGGTCTGGGTTCGAATTCCGGAGAAAACATAGATGTTTGTAAGTGTATAGTGCCTTTGCGGCATGGGGGTACTCTAATACACTTCGAACCCAAGTCCTCTCAAAAGGTTGATGGAAGGGGAAGAGAGGCGGAGCCCCTGACTACACACAAGATGTTTCCCCTCAAAATTGGAGGGAAACCGAGCCAAATCGCACTGTCACCTGTATAGTGCTCAAAGCTACGGCTAACGTGAGGCGTAAATTCAGGTTCTTGCAGCAATGAATTTCGTGGACCTTGATACGGTATTAAATTTTGGGTACAAGAAATATATTAGTTGGAAATGTTGCGGTTTTTTTCTGTTTTGTTTATTTTTAAAAGTTGACCTGAATTCAATCCTATAATAAAAAAAATCTGTTATTTTAACTTAAATCTCAGAAAAGTTACAAGTTCATCAAGAAAAGGATTTCTGGCTAGAACTTTTCTCTATTTTTCCTTTATTACTTCTGATATTATATGTCTCTGCTTTACACTTGTACTCTTTTTTAACACGCTTTTATAAGTTTCACTTGCATGTAACGGAATCTTGGTTTTTACCCACTTTAAAAGGTCAGATTAATTCGAAATTTCGCACACTTGTCAAGGACTGATGGCAATACAATAATTTCATAATTTTACTCCATTGTCCTCATCAGGATCGTCAGGAATAACGATAATCAGATTTGGTGACAATTCCATATACCACTTCCAGATTTGGCGACAAATTTCATACACAAGTCCAGATTTGGTGACTAATTTCAGATTTAGCGACTAGAAGAATAAGGTATAACCCAAAAGCGAGTGTTTTGAATTTAAAGCTAATTATATGCAGTACAAAATACACTTGTGGTCAATAGAAATAAACAAACAAAAAAGTGTTCTGTATCTGAGAAAGTGGAGGGTGGGTGTCTGATAGCAATTTCTTACTATAATATAAACATTTTTGTGAAAATGAAAATAAAAAAAAAAAGGCTCGTGCGTGTGAAAAAAAATAGTATTTGTTCTAATTGCTAAATATTTTTTATTTTTATAAAGCAATAGGTTTAGAAGTGATGCTACGAATTAACATTACAGCAACACGTTTAAAAGGTGAAAAAACGATTGACACTTAATATTACCATGTTTTTATTAACTCGCTTTCTTTAATGTCTGTCCGGGTGGAATTTTGTAATTGATTTTAAACTGTGTGACTTTCCGATTAGCTAGAGACTTGAAATTTGGACTATAACTCAGAAGTGGATGACAATGCATGAAAATGTGAAAAAAAAGAAGAAAAAAATGAAAAGGAGGAATTTTATACTGTTTAGTCCTTTATAAAAACGTGGTACATAATTTTTTTTTTAATTCGAATTTTTCTTCTTACACTTTTATTTGCTTGACATGTTCTATAGAGGGAATCTAATATAACGATACGGTGCTCATTCGAGGCCCCGTAAACGGATAATAAATACACTTCAGACCCGTTAATTAATATCCATTGAAGAGCAAGACTAATGCCAACAGCCACGTAATTCCAGCTTCAAATATCAAACTCAAGGATAAATTCAACAATGAATAAATGACAGTTTAAAAAACTAAAAAAACACGCTTTTATTGTAGATCGAACTAAAAAATGAAAAATAAATTATAGTTTAAAAAAAAACTAAAAAACACGCTTTTATACTAAATCGAACTAAAAAGTAAAAAAATAATTTTTAATATAAGAATAAAATGATGAACGAGAAAATGAATGTCATTGGGGTAAAAGCGTGGGGTGCTTTGTACTAAATTTGTTCACTAACTCAGCTTTTCGGGGTAGAAGTTAGAAACTATAACAATTGAAATATTTATAGAACACCCCACGCTTTTACCCCAATGACATTCATTTTCTCGTTCATCATTTTATTCTTATACTAAGAATTATTTTTTTACTTTTTAGTTTGATTCAGTATAAAAGCGTGTTTTTTAGTTTTTTTAAAACTATAATTTATTTCATTTTTAATCCATAGCAAAAGAAATTTTGAATTATTTTTTTAATAATAAATACAAAGCAACGTTTCGAAGGAAAAATATCAAAGGATCTAACGCCAAAAGCAAAGAAACTTCAAAAGAGCATTATCCAGTTCATATCTAATTACGATACAATAATAAGCAACTGAAAATACTTGAAACCAAAATTAAAAAAAAGTTGAATGATTTAAACTGCTTATTTTGGGATCTTTTTTTTACTTAACAACCAGCACTCTATATAATGGAATATAATCTTCTTTATTGTTAGACACTTCTAATTAAAACTGTCCCCCTCCCCTTTAATCCACAAGCTTTCTTTCTCATTTTATGTTCCTCTCATTGTGTCCACTGTCTTAGAGAAGTTTTAATACACTGCTGGCCATTAGAATTGCAACACCAGGAAAGAATGACCTGACAAATGTGTCAAAACCCCATGAAAGGAAGAAGAGGTTGGGATATGCAAATGATTAATATTTTAGAGCATTTAGACTACGCAAAAAGGAGAAACGACACCTGAAGCACCGCATAAAAGAAAAGTTGTGTAGTGGATTTCTCATCCGGAAAGCTTTTTGTGAGGCCGGAGTTTGCTTAGAATATCGTGTTATGCTTCGAATAATACGAAATGCTTACCAGCAAGTGTAGGAATTCGATACAGACAGAATCGTTGCCTATCGAAAGTATGGATTATCGTTCCGTGATATCAACCGTCGCACTAATTGAAATCCAACCACTGTCATACGAATCTGAGGCATATTGAACTGCATGCATTATCTCCACGCCTTCCCATAAGTAACGCCACTGACATATGGTGAGGTCGGCCTTCCAAAACCATACAACCACATCATGGATCATTAATCAGGGAATGGGCATGTTTTCAGTACGCTCAGTGTCTGCTCGTACGGTACAACGATGTTTGCAGTGTCGGGAACTGTCACCACGGCGGCCATTACTTCAGCTTTCCTTGACAAAGCAGCATAGAGAAAGACGGCGACTCTAGTGTTTCGAATGATTAAGTTGGATATAGGAGTGACACAATGCTGTCTTTCCAGACAAGTTTCGGATCTGCGTGCAGTATTGTGATGGCCGTGTACGTGCCGTGTTTTGAAGAGAATACTGTTTATGGTACACTAATGTGCATGGAAACGAGTTCTCGTTATGAATTATTGTTGTTCAGATACGTAATTCCCAATTTGCAACAGTTAAAATCTCTCTCTGATGTCGTGGGGATGCAAGATAGGGCTACCCTACATGCATTATATTAGTGTTCAAATCCAAATGTAAAGGGTATAATAGTAGTATCAAATATAAAGGGTGCTGCTAGAGCAGAGAGAATTTTGCTGGCGCACACTTGTATTTACATATCTTTTTGATGACAAAGAATGAACATGCGTCACAATCCAAAGGTTGCAGGTGTAAGAGGGTCTGGAGAAGAAGCAAGCACACAGGAATGATTTTTAAAAATATACAATAGTTACTTTTATTGAAGTTAAACTTCTATGTGCTCACGAGTGAATGGAAAATGTGCCCAGTTTTGCGTAACAGGGAGAAAACGAACGGAAGTAGTGATTTCCCCCGCCATCTCCCCCAAATCGTCGCAATGGTGAGGAAACAGCGAGCGGGAGGAAAAGCCAGCGGGGTGTGGAATATATTATTTTCCTCAGAACCAGCCTAGAGGCATCTAGGCTTCTTCTTCAGTCAGCTAGTGAACCTATGAGAGGGAGTAAACAGAGTGAAAAAAGAGAGGGGTTCGCCTTTGCTAAAAATAGCATCAGCGGTCAGGAGTTGGTGGGGGGGGGGATTCGTTTCGGTAGAAACGAAAAAACTGCAACTTTTCTACATTCGTTCTTCACGTGGTTGGGTTTTCGATTCGTTTTGCTCAATGGGGGGGGGGGTCACCCTGTGACTTGCGTCATATCCGTGAAAAAGTTGGATCATTGCTTTCCGATTGGTCGACCCCCCCCCCTTTTCTCACAAGACCAGGGGACATTTGTCAACGGTTATATGTGTTGCAATGTTTGCGTTACGGTGTAGACAAAATAGTTCTTGCAGCAAAAGCGTGCCCTTTTAAAATATTTCCTTAGATTGCTGGCGACATAGAGATGTTTTCGGCAGCTAATTTGTTTTTTTTTAAATTTTTATTTGCGTTGAATTATTATTGATTCTAATCAGAATGCCTAAATCAAATGCACAAAGAGGAAAAGAGTTTCATGAAAGAAAAAAAAAAAGAAAAACTAGCAAAAAGAGTTCAGTCGAAAAAGTGATAAAAAAAACCAGAAAAATAGTACAAATTCATCAAGCACTACTGCCAAATCTCGATCAGATTACATGAGAGAATATCGAGCACGGAAAAAAATAATGCAAAATATTCTCTTAATGCCGAGTTTAATGACTGATGATGGAAATGCTATTGAGACTCATCTAATGCCAGCACTGATTAATACGGACTTTGTGAACCACCCTGTGCAGTCAACAAGTACAGAGCCCTCAACAAGTCTAGTACGTGTTGGAACTGATGCATGTGAATCTATAATAAATTCTATCTTACGTTACAAAGAATATGATTCCCATAAAAATGCTCACAAAGATTTCCAAAAGCGATTCGTTGATAATCCTTTCGGTCACGGGTGTTCGATTTGTGATAGATTATGGTTTATAGATGATTTGAAAACGACTGTTGCTGAGCATAAAAATATTTTACAAAATATTTTACCGGGAATTAATTTACAAGACATTAAAGCGTGCTACAGTTGCCGACAAAGTTTAAATGAGAAAAGTATACCAAATTTATCAAAATATAATGGTTTTGTATACCCAGAAATTCCACCACATCTTCCTACTTTGGATATGGTATCAGAAAGACTCATTTCTCCACGAATACCTATCATGCAAATTAGGCGATTGAGACATGTACACGGTCAGTTTGGAATATTAGGGCAAATAATCAATGGTTCCAGTATCCGTCAATACAATGGTCAATCGACTGCCACGGAATGTTGATGATGATTACTGAGTCAATGTTCACATTAAACGGAGGAAAATTCACAGAACTAGTTATCTGATGGGTTTGGTTATTAAAAGAAACATCAAAACATGGTTGCAATATTCAGTAACTAGTCCACTGTACAGAATGTATGATGTTACAATCGATGATAGTTTCTTCAATTTCAAACAGAGTGCGTCTCAAGTTCTTCAAGATGAAATCAGCGAAAATATAACTATTGAAGAGAGTTTTAGAGCCCAGCAACAGACGTTGTTATGGAATGAAGAGAAATATCTTCGTATTGCTCCTGGAGAAGCGAATGTACCAAGAAGTGGTACATTCGCTTCTATCGCGTGGCATTCCACGCACCATTTTTATTTTAGATCTAACACTTTATAAACAATTTGCATTTTATTCCTTAACTTTGAAAGCAGTCTTAAATCAAAATTCTTAACCTAACATGAGATTATTCAAAAATACTTGTCTTTGTTCGTAGTCTCTTAGACAACTCTTTCTCGAACAACGACATCTTGGTACCAGTCCACCTCTATTTCCTTCCGCTACTCGGGATAGATGCTAAGATGGATATTAACTTCAGACCACACGACTTCCTAATCACAAATCACATTATACTATTCAGAGATTTCCCGATTAACCACATACACACCAATGTCAGAGTTTAAATAGCATTTACATTAGCATAAAATCAAGTCATCTCTATAGAAAGTGGTTTTTAAACTAAAATCACAGTTAAAAAATAGTTTCCCCGAGAGAATTAATTGAAGTTCCTCGGATAGAACCCGTCACACACACATGTACTCTCTTCGTCATCAAATTTATAATTAACTGTATCGATTTGTCGTCAATGAAATGACACAAACAGATTACATTGAACCACTACCAATTATCTGAACATTTTGATGCCTTCAACTAGAAAACAGCTTGCTTTTGAAGGAGAATAACAATTACTGTTTTTGGACCTGTATAGCGGCTCTTATAAGTCTTTAGTATAGTTTTGAAATATTTTTACAAGATTGTATGTTATTTTCCCCGTAGAGCCATTACATTATGAGGACAACTCACCTAAAGGAATGAGCCCGCTCAGAGACAAAACCTCTGCGAACGCACAGCTGATGCTGGAGTATATACAGCTCCCATGCGTTGCCTTTCCATATGCAGAATGATTAGTGACGAAACGAGACAAGTAACTGATTTATCGATTTGCCATAAAGGTCGAATCGTTAGGGATCTGTACCTGGAAACATCGATTTTTACTTATTTATGTATTTATTTACTCGGGAGGATTAAACTCACCCAGAGGGGCTAGAGCTATAAACTGGCGCTTCAAGATAGACAGGAAACAATAAGTTTTATTTTTTTATTTTACAAATACCACACACTACAACAGCACCTATACCATTAGTGCACCTGCTCTCAAATATTTTTCGACAATAGAATTAAGACATTTAGAATAGGCCACACGTCCAAATGTTCAGCGGTCATAGGCTGACCAGAGTCACACAGTGCAGTCCGTTGAGTCGGCGATACCAATTCTGAAAAGATGAGATCTCAGATAGTCATGCCCTGTCAAAAGTCCAGGAAACCATAAGTAAAAGGCATGAACAAGAAAGTACAGTACAATATTAAAAAAAAAACTTTTACAAGAGCAGAGGCGTCACACTACATAATCAGTCTACAGCAGATAGATTTGGAAGTAAGAAAACAGGAAACTAACTTATTAGGAATCATAATTGTTGCAAAAATAGAATGTATAACCGGGAAGGAATGTTTTACTGTGTGTAGGTTTTACGAGAGGAAATTTGACGGTATTGGGTGAATGAAAAATATAGTGCTGTCCTCTCCCGGAGGGCCACATAAGCAATTGGAAGCGGAAAGATACTTTAACGTATGAAGGCAAACAGGGAAAGGGCCATAATTGGTTTTAAAAAAAAAGATGCTGACTGGAAATCGAGGGAAGATTAACATCAGGTTTCTAATCAACAAAATATCTGTTCAAGAAACGGCACGTTTGATAGGCTGCTCGGGTGTTGCCGTTGTGAGTACTTATCTAAAGTGATATATAGATAGTGAAACAAACCATCGACGAGTGGTTTGTTGGTTATGGTGCATAGTGGAGAGCGGAGACTGTTACGCATTGCTCGCCATGTAGAAAGAGTTACAACATTGGAGACTCAGACGGTGTGTCTCAACATAAAGTGAAAGCGTTTATTGCTGCATATAAGGTCGGCGTCCAATTCTCTACTCTGCGTTGACGGCACATCGTCTCCAACAACGTCTGCAGTGGGTCTTGGAACATTACCATTGGGCCAAAGAAAAATGGAAGAAAATCGCCTCGTTCGTCGAATCACATTTTCAGGTCATTGACTGGAGAGTAGAAAACGCCAATCTCCAACGAAAACTCAGTCATCCGTGTACATAGTTGATCGAACATAAGGTGATGGTGGCTGTATTAAGGTGTGGAAGATGTTTTTATGAGACACAATAGGACCCATCATCTCCATAGAGAAAACCCTAATGTCTGTGGGCTATGGGAACATTATTAAGGATCAGGTGTGCCCCTTCATGGCAAGAGTGTTTCTGGCGAGTGATGGTGATTATCAACAAAATAATGCAATATGCATAAAAGTCGAATCCTCAAAGAGTGATTCGAAAAACACTCTGATGAAATTTAAATCGTGTCTTGGCTTTCGAATTCCCCTGACATTTATTGTCCACAATTCTAAGGGATGAGAGAATCTTGAAATATGGAAATATTCGTGGTTAAATAGTTCTGTGGACATCAGTATCGGTACAGATTAAATTATTCAGTGGTGTTTCATCACCAGTAAAAATTCTGTTTAATTGTAGGAATGGGCTATCCTCAAAGTCTATCGTCTCAAACTCGGGTTTTCTTCGGTTCAGCCAAATATATTGTGGTACTTTAACTAAAAACAACGCCTCAATACAAGTGCGAATGCCACTACTCATTGCTATATAACTAGTTTGTGAAATAGATGTAAGTAGAGGATTATAGATTGTTGATGATTGGCACGTAGTGATTTGTGCCAGTTGATTCCAAAGTCGCATTGTCATTTCATCTTTTGGAATTGCACATTACGTGGTATTTGAATCGACAAGGCCGAGGGGTTGCATCTTGTTCAGATAAGTACAAAATTTATTCATACTCTTTAACTTGTCTTATCTGCCTATGTGTAATCATTTCTAGTGTTTGACTTAAGAAAGTAAATTATTGCAATATTTTGTTGGTAATTATTTCCAGTTTGATTCAATGGTGCCTTCATTCAGGTTGAGTTATACACACACACACGCTCGCGCGCGCGCGAAATGTTTCACCGAAAAGGGATTTTCTTTTTTTAACTAAGATGTGGATGGTTTAGTCGTGCCAAATTAGATGAGGAAGCGTGGTAGTTAATACATTTTCCTTTATTTATGTAGAAAACACACAAACATAGACCATATAGCACACACACATAAAAAGCAGGATACACAAACTACCGCAGTTTACATGATAAACACAAGAAACAACTTAATTCTCCCAGAAATTTCGTGTATTTATACAGATGGCCAACCTAAATCTCTCAAAATCATATGACTTCCGCCAAAGGCTACTCTTTTTGATCCAGATAATCGGATGATGCAAGTTATATAAGTCCTAACTTAAAAATGCTGAGCTTTTAGTTTCGAAGAGATAAAGTTACGGTTATATCTCATTAGGCGGATAAACTAGTAATTGATTACTGTTGATAAAAGCAGAGAGCGACAGTAGTAAAAGCAGACATCAGGGGTAAGAGCAATAATACAAATTTTATTTACAACACTACCTATATAAGATACCAATAACATGACGAAATCATTTCGATTTCGATTAAAATTAAATTAGATGCCAATATAGTTGTTAAGTGAAGTGCCGGGTGGAGATCAAAGTGGTTAAATTAATTTGGATCACCTAAAATGAGTAGGTTTCTACTTGAAGTACGAGAGAATTAAATTTTTCTAACAATTACTAAGAGAAATCTCGGAGGGAGGGCTCAAGACAATTATAGATTAAAAAGCCTTCAAGAAAAAATTAACGTGAATTATTACACACACACATTGCTCAAAAAGTTCGAGGAGTACATGGATTTAATGAAATTACGTAAATATTTCTTCTGATAACTACCGTTAAACACAAAACATGCGTAGTCTAAAATGTATCATGAAACAGAAGATGAAAATTTCATATGCAAATCAACGTACATGGGGTCACAAACCAGAAAAGGGAAATAATCGTGATTTCATAGAGGCTGTTGCTTTTCTCTGTCTCTGTGGTAAAATTCAACCCATCATTTCGGTTGTTTTTTTGAGGATAGAGGACTGGAACATGTCATGACAAAGTGATCTATTAGAATCCATGGCTTAGTGTATAATAGGAAGAATGGAATCCGGGAAAACACACACACACAAAACAACTGTAGCGGATGCTGTTGGAGTGGCAAAAAATGTCATTGAAGATTATGGAGACAATTCCAAGAAACAGGACTTGTTCGGCATCGACTTGAATAAGGTCGTCCAAAGGCTACTACAGGAAATAAGGAGCTATATATTCTGTTAACAGCTCGTCGAGACAGAACAGCCAATGTGATGCAGACTTAAAGACAGTTTCTTTTGGCAACAGAACGAAGAGTCTCATGCCAAACAGTCCGAAATGGGCTTGAGGCAGGTGGTCTAGGTGCATGCAGAACCAATGGTGTGACAGCAAGACACAGTGCGGCCCAAAGAAAATGGGCTGCTGAACATTGAAAGGATGCAAAGTTATTGGAGTCAATTGCTGTTTACAGACGTGTCCGGATTCTGTTTAGAGTGGAACGCCATACATGTTTTAGTACGGCAAGAAAAGGGAACTAACTCATTATTCGTTCAGGAAAGATCACATTACAGTTTAGGTGGTTTGATGGTATGGGCTGGTATCAGCATGGGCAGACGTACAGACCTGCATATCATTCGGAATGGCAATTTGAAGGCTAAAAGGTATGCAAACAAGATCCTAAGACCCCATATCATACCTTAAGCAGCAGACATTGGTAATTGCTTTCTTCTAGAACAGGATAATGCTAGAAATCCTACAGCTCGTCTTGTGGAAAACTTTCTTGAAGCTGAAACAATATAGAATATGGAGTGCCTAGCATGCTCTCTTAATTTTAATTCGATCGAGCGTGTTTGACACACTCTCGGATAACGCGTTGCTGCAAGACCAAGGCCTCCTATTTCTTGTAGAACAGGGGGGACGGACTTCATCAAGAGTGGAACAGTATTCCCAAAGTCTCATCGATAACCTCATTGCATGCATGTAAAACAGGTGTGTGGCAGTCTTAGCAGTTCGGGGGGGGGACCATACACTGTTTTAAACATCTTGTATCGTTTCCAAACAATCTGTTGTTTTGTCATTTATTCACATGTAACCAAATTGTTGCCCTGAAGCCTGATTTCATGGTCTTTATATCATTCTAGGGAATAAAAATTACCATACAATGGTTTTTTGCTTCTTTTTGTCTGTATTACGTTTTATTACACCTGTATTCTCCATTTTATGCCAATGCATGGCTCTTGCGCAACGATTTCTTCCCCTCTTTCCTTGCTCCCTTAATTTTTTGAGCGGTGTATTTGCAAATGGTTTTATAACTTTATACTTAACAAACAGTTTCAAAACAATAACGCGTTTATTAAATCTAATAGCAGCAGTAGAGAAATCATTAACCGTATTTCATCTTTTTTATAAAAAACTAGATTTATATACAAAGAATATCAATTTTCCATATATTTTTCTAACACCAAAATTTCATAAGTGTCCAATTAAACTTAGAACTATTACTAATGGTTTTAATGCTTATATTACACAACCAGGCAAGGTGTTGCAAAAAGTTATACAACACACTCTTGACAATATCTCAAACTCCATTATTGTAAAGAATAGTAAATATATCGTTGAGAACATGCAAGGTAAGAGTATTAAATCTTTGCATAGCTTTGACTTCGAAGACTTATTCAACTCTATTGATATAGAGGATATGATTAAAGTACTTAAAAATATTTATTTAAATATTCGTTAAATAAATTGATAAACTATGATAATATAATACTATTATACAATTTGTTTTGAAAGAAAATTACATATTTCATAATAACTTATTATCAACAAATTAAAGGTCTGCAACAGGGTGGCCCAGCAAGTAATAGTCTGGCTAATATCTATTTACACTATTATGAGAATGAAAAAATTAATACAGACTCTTGTTACTTTTTTAGATACATCGATGATTTAATTATTTTCAGTAATAAAGTTGACTTTACTCCTATTTTTAATTATTATCCACACTACTTGAAATTAATGAAACCCAATTGCAATATAGAGTCAGCAAATTTCCTTGGTCTAGAATTAAAAGTTGAAAATAATATGCTAAAAAGTAATATTTTTGATAAAAGAGACTCTTTTGATTTTAATGTTATAAAAATGCCATATTGGAATAGTACCCTTCACATTTCAATTTTAAGAAATTTCATTCTAAATTATATAAAAAGAAATAATGATTTAGTATCTGAAGAAGTATTGAGAATTAATAATTATAAAAAATTCTTTCAAAGTTGCCTAGACTATAACTATCCAGCTAAATTTATATATAAATATATGACTACAAAATTATAGCTATTTAATTATTTTTATTTAATGTATTCATTTCTATTTAGTTTATAGTATATAATTTTCTTAATATATTCTTATATTAAGTTAAGTTACTAAAATATATATAGATGGCGCCATTATTCTTAGTTTTGCTGTTTTTCTGTGCATTGAGTCAGTACACTCGTGGAATCTGTATACATCGGGTAAGATTATAGTTCCTTTGCTCATTTACATTATTGTTAATTATGGTCTTATTCACTATTAACCTCTCTTGCTAATATTTTTGTTTATACATATTTATATTTGTCTATTTCTTCCGGATTCCTATAGTAATTTAATATTGCAATTTCTATTCTATTGCTGTTATATTCACCCACGTGGGTTTTGGGCTTTTGTCTTGGTTTATATCCGGCGCTATTATGTCGAAAATTTCCGCTGAAGGAGAAGGTTGAGATCTCAAAAAACATTGTTTAATCCTGTTTCACTGTCCTAAACCAGTGACAGCTCGGGAAATCATAATAGTTTTTTCCACTCTAGCTAAATTTCTCTTTTTTGGTTTGTCATGGTTCCATATTCTTGGTTCTTTCGGTCTGATCTTAAGATTCTTAGGATTTATTAGTCTTTTTAATTTATTTACTGATATATATATATATATATATATATATATATATTTAAAATACCTCACACAAATATAATCAAGCAAATACTCGAAATCACATTAAACCTAGAGTACGACATCACATTTCAAAATTTCGATGGCGAATAAAAATAATGAAGATCAACCTTTTCAAGCGAAATTAAAATTGTATAAGATTAAATTTATAAAATATCCAAGTGCAACCTCGGACTTAGGACCGATATAAGTGGGGTTAAACTAGTTTGATGGCGCCAACCTTCTCCCCCCATTGCAACTTGGTAAACTAATCTGGAAATATCCAAATTCTCAAAAATTTAAAATTTAAAAAACTTTTCTTTTAAAAATTTAAAAGTAAAAAAATATTTCTCTTTCAATACCTAAAAAAATTAAACTATTCGCTATTGCATTCTGAAAGATATAACATAAAAATGTTAAAATGCTAAAACAACTTAGTGCATAATAAAACAATCATAAAAAAATCAAAGAATATGCACCGATCCTTGAAATGGTTGTATAGAATGAAAAAACCTTAAAAGTTTGAAAATTCAAAACAAGAGTGTAGTATATTCAAAAATTAAATACTTAACAACACCAAAACAGATTACATAAATTATCAAAAAAACTCACCCCAAATCATCCTATTAATAAATGAAATCGATGAACGGTATTCCAATTTCTCAACAATTAATTTCTCAACAACAAAATAAAATGCTTTAATTCAAGTCGCTTATTATTTCTTATATATATATATATATATGAAATAATAAGCGACTTGAATTAAAGCATTTTATTTTTAAGGTGATCTTTTTTTAGTGGGGATTGCATTTGTTGAGAGAGGAGGAGGCTGCGTATGTTTGAATCCACATTTCACTGACGAACCAACGGGTAAGGCGGAGACATAAAAAGTACAGCACAAACACGAATAGACAAATACACGCATATTTAAGACATTCTTCACAGAAGCATTCTTTTTCCACTCCCGAGATATCGTCTATTGCTAGCCATATTCAACTGGAAGCTATTAATAACATATGATTTTTAGTGAAGGATTTTCTGATTCATCTGCATATGCGGGTGATGCAAGATTGCCTCATCCTGATTTAAAGACGCTAACCTTCTAATTTTTTGGGAGATAAAGTCGTAATTAGTTCGCGTAAGGTGGGTAAAATAAAAATTAATTATCACGTGAAGTTTTGGAGGGCTCAACACCATTATAAATTAAAATCTCTCATTAGAAAATTTAAGTGAATTGTTACATATACACTGGTGTCCAAAAGTTAAGCATAATTGATAATTATGTTAATAAGGAAGGAACTGTAAATCAGAATGGCGGGAAACGTGATATGCGAGTGTAAAATGTTTATAAAATAAGGAAGCAAATCAAAAGAATGATAATAATTAATTTTATTATCCAAAGTAGCAGTTTGAAAGAAAACTGAGCATAGCAAGAATTCACACTTTAAAGAAAACATGAAAGAAAACATTAAATAAAATACTGATGCTACAGTTAAATAAGGCATGTGGTCACCTCTGACAGCCAGGTACGCTGCACAGCGATTTACCATACTTGCTAAGAGATGATGAATGAGTTGTGGGCTCAAACGGTTCCAAGCTTCTTGGAGAGCTCTCTTCAGTTCTGTAACAGAGCTTGGTGGGTGCGAAAGGGCTGAAATTTGTCTCCCAAGCATATCCCATACATGCTCGATGGGATTTAAATCAGGGGAGTTCGCAGGCCACGACATGTGCTGGATGTTTTTTGTTTCAAGGAAGTCATCAATCAGCACCGCTCAGTGGCATGGCGCATTATCATCCATGAATATGAAGTCAGGACCGACAGCACCTCGAAACAAGCAAACATAAGGCTCAAGAACTTCGTCTCTGTATCTTTGAGCAGTCACAGACCCGGTGTCAAAGAAATGGAGGTCTGTGCGGCCGTCCATCATGATGCCTGCCCATACCATTACTCCCCTTGATGGAAAATGATGTCTTTCCGTTATGTTTCTTGGTTCAAAACGTGTTCCACGTTCTCTCCATATCGTTACCCACCGAGAATCCCTACTCAGACTAAGCCGGGACTCGTCACTGAACATCACATTGGCCCGCTCTCCCACACTCCAATGTTGATATTTCAAACTCCAGTTCAAACGAGCGCATTTATGGGCAGACGTGAGTGGAATGCAAACTGCTGGTCTTCTGGCATACAGGCCAGCATGATTGAGTTTCCTGTAAACAGTTTGTCTCGAAATTCGTATTCCTGTGGCGACTGTGAGCGCCGAACCCAGTGCTCTGGCAGTACTGCCCCTCTGACGTCGCGCACTTATTACCAGATATCGGTCTTGGCGAGGGATTGTCACTCTTGGTCGACCTGATACTGGTTGTCGGGTAACATCTCGCGTTCTTTGAAACCTCTGCCACAGTCTTGAGATCGCAACTGGTCCACATTCAGAATTCGAGACACTTCGGTTTGTGATCGTGAGGATTCCAGCATTCCAACGATTCTTCCTTTCGTAAACATGTCCAATTGGCGTCTTTGTGCCATAATTCACCTTGTTTGATGGCCAACGTTCCTTCGCACAGCAGTTGCACGAAACTTGTCTGAACTGCCTAGGCTGCGTGAATCGGTTTCTCCGCGTTCCAGCATGTCCCGGTGTTTCGCGCAGGACGTAGTCGACTGAAGAGTTTTGCATAAACCCAATGTTTCTTCTTCACCCAATTAATATCCGCAAGAAATTTGGAATAATTTTACAAATATTTACTCCATGTTTTTCGCATTTTACGATTTATGCTTAACCTTTGGACACCAGTGTATATACGTTTAACTCCTCGAAAAGGAAATTCTCATTCAATATCCTCATACTTTTACTCAAATTTGCTTCATGATATCCCTCTTGGTAAAAAAAATCGTTGGTGTACGTCAGCGTTTTTCAAACTGTGGGGCGCCGTCCTAGGGGGACGTGAAAATCCTTCATGGGGGGCACGAGCATATCGAAAATTTGGAAAGAAAAGACTCGTTAAAAATTATTAATTTATACTGAAAGGGAGCAAAATAAAGTGCATTCTGAATTGTAAAATGTAACATAATATATATCCTATTACTTAAGAGTTACTTAAAATATTTATTACTTAAAAGTTACCTAAAACATTTTTTACTTAAAAGTTACTTAAAATATTTATTACTTAAAAGTCACTTAAAATATTTATTACTTAAAAGCCACTTAAAATATTTATTACTTAAAAGTCACTTAAAATATTTATTACTTAAAAGTCACTTAAAATATTTATTCCTTAATAGTCACTTGAAATATTTATTCCTTAAAAGTCACTTAAAATATTTATTCCTTAAAAGTCACTTAAAATATTTATTCCTTAAAAGTTTCTTAAAATATTCATTACTTAAAATTTTCTTAAAATATTTATCACTTAAAAGTAACATATACAAAATTTAATACTTATATCGATAATTTGTCATATTGTAAATTTAGCGTTAAAGTACATTATTAGTGCATTTAATACCTTGTCATTGTATGGGGGGGGGCGTGATGAAAATTCTGATTGAAAATTGGGTCTTCACTGTTGAAAGTTTGAGAAGCACTGGTGTACGTTGATTTATGCTATTTTTGTTATCTTGTGTCTATCGTGATTGCCCGCTGTTTTATACCATAAGATATAGTGCCCTACAATTTGTAAATAAGGTTCGAATCTAGTTTATATCCGATTATTTTAATATTTTTAGTCTTATCAAAATCCTCATTTTAAAAATCGAACCATAAAATATTTTATACTCAATGCAGTGCACCCGTTTTTAATTTTTGATTGAAAAATTTATTTTTTCAAACCGGTAAGTCTTTTAATGAAGAAAATATCAAGAGCATTGTGTTAATTAAACTACACGATAAATTCATAAATCTACCAAAAAAAGATACAATCTACATGAAATACCTCTAGGACAGTTTTAAATAGCCTATAAACGCCAACTCTAGGACACACTGGATTTAATTATACATGTTGATGAATGCTTTCATACAAGTTCTCTTTTATTTGTCATTTATACTATTAAGTAGTGGTTCGAGATTTTAAGGAATCCAAGTTTCACGTACTTCATTTCGAGATAAAATCGAGGATAATTTCTTTTTTATATCATGTATAAAAGCCATATGCCATACTATGTTGTAATTTTAACACTGACGTAAGCGATTAATGATTCTTTTCGGTAGAAAGCATATTTTAAGGTATGGTGAAAAACGTAAGAATACATTATGCAAATCACTTACGTTTTGCCATGTCAAAACGTAATGAGGCCTTAAAAAAAGTGCAAAGTTGAAATTACTGTACATTTTCCTTTATACCATTACCAAACAATCAGGTGGTAAAAAAGAGATATAAAGTCTAAAAATTTGAAAGCATAAAAGTTCTTTTTTCATGTTTGCTCTTGAACACGTGAGTCTAAGAAGTAAAGAAAAAAAAAATATAGAAAATACAAAGAAAAAAAATGTTATCTTATATCCCAAGTTGAGTTTGCTTAGTATTCTGCTTGAATAAGCAGTTATCTTCGTAGAAACCTTAATATATTAAATTAAATTTTATCACTAGCTATCGCAATGAGTGATATATTCCTTCCAGCTAAACTGAAATGTCTCCCTGTTCTTTTCATTTCTCATTCTGTTGCACGTGCTTGGTAGGAAACCGACCTTGAACAGCATATGGATACCAGAGAGAGAGTTATAAAAATATCCCTCAGTCAATTTCAAGCTTTAAATATGTGATTTGAACGTATTATACTATGAGTAAATTCATATAAGATTTATTATTTTACTACAAAATATTTTTTTACGCCATTTTCATCAGTTTTCTTTAATACTTATGATTCGAGTGAGATGAATTTTTTTTAACACGCTGTTTTTGCTTCACCTATATGTAACGGAATCTTTAAATTCTTTTTACGCACTTCAAA
Organism: Trichonephila clavata; assembly: GCA_019973975.1. Classification (NCBI taxonomy): domain Eukaryota; kingdom Metazoa; phylum Arthropoda; class Arachnida; order Araneae; family Nephilidae; genus Trichonephila; species Trichonephila clavata. The sequence goes on along the minus strand of BMAO01034366.1, from coordinate 11,116 downwards.
AGGTCAGATTTATTCGAAATTTTGCACACTTTGTGACGGATCTATACGCGTCTTTCCACTAATCCTCTTGGGAAATCTTTGGGCTATGAATATTAACAACCCTGTTACCGCTATAATAATTAATGGACTGTCAATTTAACACTTTTTTAATAAGCTAAACGGATCCCAATCATATGGATTCGCTATACTTTTCGAACTGAATACAAACGGTTGCAACAGTTGGCTCGGAGCAAATCTACACAAAGGAATTCTCGCCAACTGGCGCCAACAAACCCTTTCTGAAGAAGAAACCGTGATATACAGATTAGGTCTATTATATATAGTATATGTTTGCTTGCTTGTTTGCTATATAGAAGAGAGATAGAGACATAGAGAAAGAGATGGATAGTTAGATACAGGAAAATTGATATTTAATTGAAGTTATCAAGAGATTGAAATATTAAGAAGATAAGAAGACTATCTACAGTTCAGGTCTTAGTCATATTGATAGCGCGTTTTGGTATTAAAATTTTTATGAGATTTAAGTGACAATTAGTCACATAGCTACAGTGTAAATCAAACATTAAAGTAGAAGATTGATTCATAAAAGGTGGATCAATTGATTAGAAGTATTCTCCCAACTCGCGACTCTCGTTGTAAAACCTCTGCTCTCTATTTGGAAACATCTCGTTTAATCTGATTAATTGATTTGTTTTTCAGTTAATTAGTGTGCTGAATAAATAATTAGAAAATATCATGTCGAGTCGTCCTTCACTTCCTCCCACACCTTTAGCTGGGTCTGAGAGTACAATTAGGGGGTTACAACTTGTCAAGGACAGATGACAATAGAATAATTTAATAATTTTGTTCCATTGTCTTGATCAGGATTATCAGGATTAACGATTTTCCATTCCCAGATTTGGTGACTAAGGGTTAAGTCACATCCCTAAAGCAAAAATGCTCATGGTTAATACAAATAGTGATCTTTTTAGTGAAAAATATCATTGACTTTAAATCTTCTTGCTCGCTAAATATTGCAAACTTAGCTCTTCCAGATTTCCTTCAGTTGGATGATCCTACATTATGCAAACCAGGCCGTATCGATGCCCTGATAGGATGCCAATGGGTATTCCAGATTCTAAAAAAATGACGCATTTAAGATTCATTCATCGATGAATAAAAATGATTGTTTAAAAAACAAAAAAGCACGCTTCTATTGTAGATCAAACTCTCTAAAAAATGAAAAATAAATTTAAAAAACTAAAAACACGCTTTCATAGTTAATCGAACTTAAAAGTAAAAAATAATTCTTAATATAAGAATAAAATGGTTAAATATAAAATTAATGTCATTGGAGTAAGAATATGGGGTGTTTTGTACTATAATTTTACGCTAACTCTGCATTTCGGAGTAGAACTAGTAAGAAATTATAACAATTGATATCGAGCACTCAAAGCTTTTACCACACTGACATTAATTTTCTCGTTAATAATTTTATTCTATATTAAGAATTAAATTAATTTTTTAGTTCGATTAACTATAAAAGCGTGCTTTTAGTTTTTTAAAAACTATAATTTATTTAATTCCTCTCTATTAGTTCTTACTCTTTCCTTATATATATTTATATGTCTTATTCAAATTTTCAATCGTTAATAAAATACTTTTTATTCCTCCCCTCAAGTTCAAATACATTTTTTTAACTTATAATGGATGACGCTTGATGTTGACACAGTTTTTTCAAATATTAATTCATTAATTAAATTTAATTAATTAATTTTAGTTTTGCGATGGGAGAAAAAAATTTCTCTTATATGAGATATTTATCAGGATATAAATTTAGGAACAAATACCGTCATGGCGAAGCGTATAGAATTCTGGTAAAAATTTTATTTTTCAGATTCTTTTTTCTCACATTCTGGGCTCTAGCCGGAGTCAAAAGGGAACAAAATAAAAATGAAACGTGAAAGAAAAAGTGAAGAAATTTTTTTGCCATCTAATGTCGTGATTTTGTCATACGTTTTTACATATTTACATTAATTGTAATTATTTAAGAAAAAGTAAGTAAAAAAAATAAAATTTTTCTTTGTTGACCTAAGTAGGAATTTACTTAAAACTTTTTTCTCCTTTTTTTATATTACTTGTTATTCCAAGTAGCTTAGTAAAATGTTCATTGTGTAAAATCTGGAAAATTATGAAAACAAATCCTTGTAAAGTAGTTTATGATTTTATAAATATGAAACAGAATTTTTATATCTCTCGAATCAAATGATCATCTAAATAAAAACATTATTCCAAAAAAAAAGAGATTTCCATTAAACATATAGTTTAATTCCGTTCCCTGAAAATGCTTTCAAATAATTTATTACTATTATTAATGTATACAGTCTAAAAAAACACATTCATCTAAGTTTAGAGGAAGAGGAGAGGAGGAGAGAAGTGAAATATTTGTGGTATTCAATATTTTAAGATTATTTTACCTCTTTTTTTTTCTAAATACTTGAACAGAACAGAATAAAGTTCCGAAAACAAAGTTGACCTTTCCATCATATCTAAAATATTTTGACTTCCAAGATATTAATTAGAAAGGTTGTTTGATGAATTTGGACATTTTCATGTGTTAGGTTTAGTTTGAATAACCTTGGCAAGCGTATTTATTTGAACCACCGACCTGCCGGTCTTATTCCGTGCATACCTTAGACGTCTGGAGTCCCTATTCAGGTCACTCGTTTTTTTTCCTTTGTTGTTTTCGACTTGCGGAAGAAGGGCCAGCTGCATACTCCCTTCCTAGAGAATAAAGTAGTCTGTGCTGTTGATTGACTTTCTGAGCTATACTTAGAGAAGGTTGTTTATCCAGCCAATAATTGAGTGTCGTTGGAACGTTTATTTCGTTGGAGTTCTCTTGTTGAGATGGCGGGTGTAGTTGACGCGTGCGCCGCATTGCCGTTTGAATCACTAGCCGAGATTTTATTGGGAATTTCTTAGTTAGACTTTCCATGGAATGAATGCATTATCAACCAGTTGCGTTAGGCTGTGCTAACATCAAAAGTTAAATTCGTGGGTCACGATTGAGGAACCTTTGGCAGGGGTGTTTACTTCAACTACTAACCGACCGATCAACTGCTGCTTTGCGCATGCCTTAGACGACTAGGACGAAAAGGGATCCTTATTTGAGTCAGTATTTAAAGGCTTTTTATTCCTGCCCTTTTGTTGTTTGTGACTTGCCGAACAAGAGTCCGCTGTAAATTCGATACCAAGAGCGGTAATGCATGGTGTAACATTTGGAGTAAAGATCTCCCTCCGATACTTCATAGCAGTCAGAATTCTCACAAGCAGCACACACACATCATTGTGACCATCCAGATAGATTCCAAATCCAACTATTTTTACACTTCCTTTATTACTTCCTTCTTTTTACAACTTTAGAATCGGTACTTTGCTTCCTCCAGAATCAAGCCACAACCGGTATCTCCAAAGTAAACCAAGATTCTGTGAAGAGTGCAAAGACCTATTATTGTCTACCCCATGTAACGTGCTCTGTTGCTCAACATAAACAGACACTTTTGTGACGTCGATTAAGAGAGACACACTAGTGATTGAGAGTGAGATTGTGTATTAACATCGCACTATAAAGTAACAAGAGGGCGATTGGTGACGGACCTCGTAATTTTGAATCTTGGTCAAGTGACGAAGATACCTGAACTGGCACCTTCCTCTCCAAACTACCACATCATACCCACTGGAGAACATTAAACCTTGACAGATTTAACATACATAGGGCCCCTCTACATGGCGAGGTTTCAGTGGTCCCGGGACTAGAACACGTGACACTTCGACCACAAATTCGTTACCGAGACATACACGAAGGACCATTATTAGATTCAATTATCTGTTGTATTGATGTTGATTATATATTGAGTTCATATTTAGTTCATTATGAATAGTTTTTACATTCATTATCTTTTTTTCGCAACGCGGTTATTATTTGCCATTGTAAGAGAAACTCAGGTTCTTTAGACTAGGGTGTCCCCAACCCCCAGCCACGGACCGGTACCAATCCGTAGATCAAATGGTGCCGGGCCACCCATGGAACAGGGTTTGCTATGTGAGCTCATACGATACTTAGGATAGAAGTTTCCAGGCATGTTAGTGCTGTTTGTGCGGACACTGCTTGAAACAGGATTTATAACTGAAGACTATTCACATTCCCAGTCAGTTCAGCTCCAAAATTAATCGAGTTCGAAACCATTGTAATCGGACTTGACAGTTTACAGCTTTGTTACCCAACCCCCAGGCCACGGACCAGTACTGGTCCATTGGATCAAATGGTACCGAGCAGCCTAAGGAACATTAAATTATTTATATTTTATTTTATTTTATTTATCTTGGTTTCTGCGAGTTTACATGGAAATCACTTTATATTCCAGGTTAAAATACTTAAAATTCATTTTTTGGTGTACCTGTATTTTTTCTGAAGGCATAATTAAATATAATTAAATTGAAAATATTGAATTAAAGCAATCTAAAATATAAACAGTGAACGTCCAAACATCCATGGACCGCGGTAAAAATTATCAAACATTGATCGTTCCGCGGCAATAAAAAGGCTGGGGACCATTGCTTTAGACAATATAATTTTCTAGTGTCAGCATGTAGAAAAAGGACCTGCTTTATTTTTTTTATCAAAGTTTCAGAAAACAATTTTGGTTTGGAATGGAAATACTTTAAGCTGTTTTGGGTTTCTTCAAGCTGAAAGGATTTAAGCGGTTTTAGTTATTATTTGTTGGGTAAATTTTGTGCTAAAAAGTGTAGAAATCTCGAAATTTTAATGTATGACTTAAAGTGTACAAAGAATATATCTTCGTGTAATGAAAAAATTTATGTAACCACACATACAGTTGACTTTTATTCATTATCTCTCTTTTTGAAATCATTTTGAACGAGGGATGCAAAATGCTTGTTTAATTATTAGTCTTGTAACTCGTACTTTTATATTTTAATTTAGATGGAAAAAAACTTCCGAAATAGTGAATATATTTGTTGATTGCATAATTCATTTTCTTCTAGATGACATACGCGTAAAAATACAAAATTTTGCATTGTAGTGTAATGAGAGAGTATCAGGAAAAGTTTATAATTAAAAGAAATATCTTAAAAGAAAGAAATATAATAAAAGGAAGCATCTTTCTTTTATTTTATAAAAGAAAAATGTGCTTTCTTTCTATATATATATAAATACATTTAAGGAGTCAAATCTAGTGAAATATTGGATTTATAATTGTTTTTCTTATACAGAAAAAAAAACAAGAATGTAAGAAGGAAAAGAAATTGAAAATAAAATTTCTTGTTAATGTATTTGAATATTTTAATCTTTTAAAACTGAAATATATATAGATGTATATCAGCTATTATAAAGAGTGAATATTTAGGATTGCCCGTCATTGTAAAACAATGTGCATTAATAAAATTTTAGGGCAGCATATAATAGCGAAGAGGAAAAAGCGTTATCTTCCGCAAGTCGCAGCCAGGGAACAGGAATAGAAGCGCTTAACACCTGACCCGAATAATCATTCCTTTTCTTGCCAGTCGTATAATACGTATACGGAGTGATCTCCGAGTCCGGAAATGGTCAGTTCAAATCTTCCTGCCCCAAAACAGCAACGAGGTCATCAGAGATGATCCGCCATCAACAAAGCTATCGACGAAGTTGTGGTCAGGAATTGAGCCCTAGATTACACCGCACAGCTTGACGCGTTACTGGTTGATTATGCCTTCATTCTATAGATAGTCTAAGACAAGAGTCACAGCAAATCGCGGCTCTTAGCATAGAAGGTTGCAGCTCTACGATCATCTGTCTCTATGAATTATTTAAAAAGATAATTAGGTCTATAAAAAATTGTTTCCCTTTCTCTTTCTCCTTTATAATTATTTAGTAAAAAAATTAAATGCGTTTTCATTTACATTTAAATATTTGACTGACTTAAGATTTCTGTAGATTATTTCTGTATCATGAACTACTTTTCTTTTACAAAGTTTACTAAGAATCAGTAAAAATACACTGCTGTTTGTAAAAAATGCGACACCATGAAGGAATCATCAGAATTAAACGAAATTTAATGCACAAACGACTTGTATTAGCTCAAATAAATGACGAAATTTCCAAGCAAAAAAACAATACTAAGTGTCCGTAATCAATATTTGATGCCACCACGCGCTGCAATAAGTGCTACTATACGACGTGGCATGGAGTCAAATAGATTTTGAATGTCTGCTGGTGACAAAGATTTCCATATTGCTTGTATCTGCAGCAAACGTTTGTTATTTGAAGCTGGAGGACTTGGATCACGAGCATGACGCCGACCAACCAAATCCCACACGTTCTCAATAGGCGACATATCCGGTGAATAAGCAGGCCAAGGAAGAAGTTGCATGTGTTAGGCTGAACAGAAGTCTCGAACAGTCTTCGCAACACGTGAGCGTGCATTATCCTGTTGAAAGATAGCTCCAGGGATGCCTTGAAGGAAAGGAATGACTTCAGGCTTTAGCACTTTACGGACATGCCTGTTTCTATTGAGATTGCCCTCAATTCGTAGCAAATTGGATCATCAATGATACAAAATCGCACCCCAAACCATAACTCCGGGTGTTAGGCCTCTATGTCGTTCGATTACGCACTCTGGAAGGCAGCGTTCACCTGTATAGCGTCTAACACGAATGCGGCCATCATGGTCCTACAAATTGAAACGTGATTCATCTGAAAAGACAACTTCGTGCCAATCAGCTTGCCAGGCTCTGGGCTCATGAGGCCATTGCAGATGCATCCGTCAATGGTTTGCCGTGAGGGGGATCCTGTATAAAGGCACCCTTGCACGCAATCCACGGTGCAGCAGACGTCAACGAATTGACTAAGCCGACATTAGTAGACCAACGTGCTGCCAACTGCCTGGAGGAAGCTGTACGGTCATTCACCGGCATGCGGAGCAGGTGTCGATCGTCGTGCTCTGAGGTCACCTCTCGTCGTCCACTGCCAGTTTTTCGAGTTGTTCGGTGCTCGTCGGTGTACTGCTTTCAAACTCGCATCACTGTGAAACTGTTCCGCTGCACACGAGCTCCTATTGCGCAAAAGGAAAATCCTCCTTCTCGAAGACCGATAATCCTCCTCTCCCCGTTTAAACTCCTTAAGCTGTTGGAATTTCTCTTTATTTCGTCGTGGAGGCATACTTAGGTCTCACTAAACGATCGCCACTAACAAATAATCATTAACTGTTTTCAACGGCTCGCTACAGCTTTCTATTTATACGCTTTCAGCATCCGTTCAGAGAACGCTGCGTACGCCACGCATGCGCGGTGGTTCTGAAACTTTACTATCTTACGTAACATCCTATAATTGATATTTGCTGTAAAATTCATTTAATTCTGATGATGATTCCTTCATGGTGTTACATTTTTCACAAACTGCAGTGTATCAAAATTACACTCATGTCCATAAATTAAGGATAATGAAGTTTAGGCAAAGAAAGAGACAGAAGCAAAACAAATTTGACTTATTTCTAAAGTCTATTTATTAAACAAAAGGTGAAGAGCAAACAAGATGCTATATGTTTGACATAATTAATAAAAATTGCGATTTTTACTCCCTGGAGTAAATTTCAAAAAATAACCTATTTACAAAAAACAGTATAACATGGTTAGTATGATGGTTAATACGGAGTATGTCTCCCGGACGATGCAATACAGGCCTTACAACGCCTACGCATGCTGAGTATCAAATTATCAATCTGATCTTGGGGAATATTACACCATTCATCAAGCAATGCCCTCCGAAGTTCCGGTAGACAGGTGGGAGGGGGTTGACGGGCTGCAATTCGTCGGCCAAGCATATCCCACACATGCTCTATTGGATTCAAGTCCAGTGAGTATGCTGGCCAATCCATACGGGTGATATCCTCCGATTGAAGGCATTCGTCTACAATGTTTGCACGGTGAGGAGGGGCGTTGTCATCCATAAACAGAAACTCAGCACCCATGGCGCCCCGAAACAAACGTACATGTTGTTCCAGAATGACATCCCGATAGATGTGGCCTGTCATCGTTACACTCTGAACATGCAGGTCAGTTCTGGAACCAAGAATAATTCCTCCCCAAACGAGCCATCGTGCACCACCGTAACGGTGTCGTTTAATGGTGTTCTCTTGGTGGTAACGGGTACCTGGCGCTCTCCATATGAAAGTCCGGCGAGAATCAGACTGCAAACTAAACCTGGACTCGTCGGAAAACATCACACAAGACCACTGTTGCGGTGTCCACAATGCATGCTCTCTACTCCAGGTTAATCGCAGGCGACAGTGAGTTGCGGTAAGGGGAACACATCTGATAGGCCTACGAGCATATAGACCAATGTGCCCTAAGCGTCTGTACACGGTCTGCCTTGAAACTGTCGTACAGGTAGCTGAAGAGAGCTGACGAGATAGGTCTGATGCTGTGCTCCGCCTTTTTCTTTTGCCAATTTCCTCTTTTGCCAAGTACCTCTTTGCCAAGTACCGGTCCTCATTCGGCGTAATAACCCGGGGGCGACCTGTGCTGTAACATCTACTCACATTAACATCATCTTGGAATCGTTGCCAAAGCCTGGAGATGAAACTCTGGGCGATTCCAAGTTCCTCGGATCCTTCGAGCTGGGTACGTCCACATTCCAGTCGTCCGATAATTCTACCACGTAAAAAATCATCCAAATGCTTCCTTTGTGCCATAACTATGCGGTTATTGCACTGAAAGGCTTTTAAAGCGCTTGTGAACAATTTTACTTCTTTGCCACCATTCCTTATATACCCCTCTCTTACACTCTCGTCATTGTGACGTACTATCCGCGCCCTCTGGTGGTTTCCTGTAATTTGCATATTCTTCTTCAAGATGTGTGTGATAATTCTACAGGTGAAATTTTTATTTTAGAGTTCAATTTCTGTGTGATTCTGAATTATCCTTAATTTATGGACATGAGTGTATTTCTAAAGCAGTTAAAGTCTAATTTATTGGTTAAAATGCAGCCTTCGGAAGACACACCTTAAAGTGAGAGAGAGAGAGAGAGAGAGAGAGAGAGAGAGAGAGAGAGATTTCCATCAACATTTACTTAGTCGCGTAAATGAGTTTCAGAGCAAGTGGTCAAGTGATACACTTAAGTGGTCAAGAGATCACTTAAATCCCAAACATAAATGACAAAAACTTAATTCGTATTTTATGAAAAGCTTTATGGTTAATAAAATTAGTGTTAAAACGACCTTTGTGTGCAAGAACAGCCAAAATTAGTTTTTACTATTAATGTAAACATACAATTTCAGAATAAAGCACTTACTCTCTGCTTTTCATTTTTGGTTCTACATATTTAAGTAAAAAATCTTTCTTCATATGAAAAATATTTCGAGTCCGCAGAGAAATTGCTTAACAACTGAATGCTCTAAATCTTGCCAAATTGAATTGCCAATTTGATTTTGTGATATGAAAATAGAGCGGTGCAAGCATTAGGCTCGCATTAAAATTTTTATTTATCTTTTTATTTAACTATAACGAAGGGAAATACTTATATTTTATGTTGTCTATTTCTTATTTTAATAAATATGTTTAATGAGTACTTAATATGTGTATAATTTAAATTTTTAAAATTTTTGTTGAAGAAATAAATATATTTTATGCTGTTTATTTTTATGTTAAGAAATATCTTTAAATGATGCAAAATTTATACATAATAAAACTGTAAATAATCTATATTATTGACCTCTATTTTCTAACTCTGCCTGTATTATCGTGGAAATCGAAATGTTTCAAACATATCCTACTGTGTGGCACGTTGAATCATGTTAGTAGATTGGTTTGGCACGCCAGAGCTAAAAGTTTGTCGATCCCTGTATTACAGGATCAAAATTTTTCCCGACTTTATAATTGATATTAGGGAAAAAAGTAATTATATACCCATTAAATTTCTACAAAATGTAATAATGAAAATTTTTGTATCATTATGAAACATTATTCAGGAAACTCTTTTAAGTATATGTTGAAAACAATTTTTTTAAGTATATGTTGACTTGCTGTACTTACTCTTTTTCAAATTTCTTGTTAAGAAGTGGAAAGTTATTTTACAAGCATTGTGTATGTGTGTTAAAATGCTGCAGACATTCAGCAAAAACTAAAGGACTTTAAGAAGCCACGAATAATAAAAAAATAATTTTCCCAAATAGAATAATTTTTCTTCATATCCCATCGCAAGCACCACTTTTACAACGACGTCAACGCTTAAACAAGACCACAAACATTTCATTTCTATATATAACAAATAATGAGCTTTCATGAAATGGTGTGTACACTTTGAATGTATATTTTTAACTTGCTGCAGTTTGATGCTTTTATTAAAATTTTATATCTTTATATATCAAATATCATTTTGGGCTAATATTTGAGCCAGTGTTTCGGTCCTCTGTATTTAAAAGTGTGTATGTCCCTATAATAAGATGTGACATGAAATTTCGTTACTACTTTCAGTGATTTAGCAAATAATATATTGGATAGTAAAAAATTTCTCAAATGGCTTTTTCATGATCGGAGCTAATTGAGTCCTTTTTAAGAGCAACTGTTATTTATTTTTTTGTGACATTTATTATTTTTATAACAGACTCTTTTGATATTTTTCGTGTCTGCAGTTTATTTATCAAAATATAAATATTTTTTTTAGTTATACTTTTGTTTTCTTATTTTAGAATAAATATAATTTGGGAACTCCGACAAATTCAGCCTCTTTCTACATTTTTCCTTGTATTTTGAACAATTTGCTTCAGCTTGGAATCTATCTTGCTGGGAGGTTACTTCGGGTCACTAAACTGAATTCATTCTATAATTTTATTTAGAGACATCAGAATTCTTTGATCTCAGAGCACGGAATACCTAAGAGTACTCATAGAAAAAATCTGTCATGGAAACAATACATTCTATACGCGTGTGATAAACTCCGGAACGCATTACGATCAATTTACCCCTAATTTGCCGTAATTCTGAAATGAATATTTATAATAATGTACTTCTCTACACTGCTGTTTTTCGGCCCATTCTAACTTACGCCTGACCTGTATGGGGCTACGCAGAGAATGCTAATATT
>BMAO01034365.1:0-22437 GCA_019973975.1 Trichonephila clavata | reverse complement strand
GCAATTTTATTGCAGAAAAAAATGGCCACTGAAAGTTTGACACGGATGGAAAAATTTTCATAGATGGTGTAAGCAAAATGATACAATTTCTACTTTCTATAGTACAAGAAGAGGTGTGGAAGGCGACATCGTGTGGGAAAATGACGACGCCGGATTCAATTCTGATGTTGGCTGTAGCATCTGATCATCTGATATTAGCGACGAATCATTTTCGAAACATGATACTGACAGATACAGTAATTATAGGTTTATGTATGTATTTGAAAGTTTTTAATACTGGTAAAATAAATAAATTATTAACTTCTTATTATTTCTCAAAATTCTTTTAAAATTTCTTATGCATCGGATATTGATGAAGCTTTTACACAATTTTATTTATTTTTTTTCTCAAAATGTGTATAGAATTGGAATGCGGCTTAGAATCAATGACGGTTTAGATTTGAGTAAATACGGTACTTAAGATACCTCTCCATTGAATTATCAACTAAACTTTCGAAATGACTTGCTTTTTTCATGGAAAATTTAATACACTATGGCTATGCCATAATTAAAACCTTAATGCAAATATTGAACCTAAAATATTTAAAATGTCAATTTTAAAGTAATTTGACTAAGGTGGAATTTCAGAATAAGATGTGTTTTCGAAAATTACAAATACAAATACTACACTAAAAAGAATATCTTAATGAATTATTTTTTTAAAATTTAATACATATCCCACACAAGCTAAGGGAATTTGAATTCACTGCAATGTTTCAATTTTTTTAGCTAAATGTAAATGAAGTAATTATAAACAGTAATGATTGAAAAGAATATTTATCAAAAAGTAGTAGCTTCTCAAGATATTTAATATTAAAAATTAATTTTATTCTTATAAAACATATTTTTAAGCAAAAAAAAAAAAATTCTATAAATCAGTTGTAAATATATTCTACTTTAAAAACCTCTATTTTGATTGCAATATATATGTAAAAAAGTCATTGTACGATTATTATTAAATGTAAAATTTAATGAATTTAAGGCTATTTTCTGGTTCCTTACACTCACACACATGCACAGACGAATATTTAATAATAAAATAAATGTTTCAATTATAGTTTGTTTTTTTCAGGCCAAGTTTGCACTATTGTAGAAAAAGAAGACGAAGAAGAACCAGATATGTACCATTTCTTATGCCCTTGTAAAGAAGGACTTAAGTGCGTTGCAGATCGAAATGTCAAAATTGGAGAAGTATGCAATTTCCTTTATAAAGAGTGTTAATTATATTTAAGCATATCAGAATTTGAAATTTGTTGTCAATTATAATTTGTGCATCAGTTAAATCCCAGATACAAGGTCTGTTCCAAAAACAATCCGACCTTGAATTTTCCCGCGCTTAGTAGAGATTCGAGAAGCGGCGTCACTGTGCACAGAGGCGCCACTGAGGGAACAGCATAATGAACATGCTTGAAATTTTTTTTTCTTTCCAGTGAACCAGTCGTTTTCAGAAAACAGTCGATTGAGGTGCTGTTATACGTGTTAGTCGGATTTTTATTTCTCTAAAGATGACTGAATCACTTAAGCTGAGGCACCGCATTAAATTTTTATCAAATCAACAATTGTAAGATTCAGAAAGTGTTTGGAGATGATGTTTTGGGGTTACATAAGCTAAGAAGTGGTTCGACCGATTCAAAAGTGACCACAAGTCGGTAGAGAGTGACCAACGTTCTGGGAGGTTACCAACCGCTCGAAATGCAGCTATTGTTGAAAAGGTCTAAAAATTGGATAATGAAAGATCGTTGTTTGATTATATTAGTGACTATGAACAAGTTGAGATCACAGCGAACGTGAAATTTGTTCTGAAGCTTCCGTCAGTGGAACAGAAAGAACTTCATCTTGCACATGGTTTTTAAAGTAGAGCGGAGGGGGGGGGTGCGCAGGGTCTACTTGACACTATCAACACTGATCCTGGTTCCTTGTGATTTTAGGATGTTCTTGAAAATGAAAATGATCGAAAGGATCCGTTTTCAGAGTATAGATAAGATTATACAGAACGCGGGGTGGAGTTGAAAATCATTCCAATAGAACATTTTGGAATTGTTTCGGCAGTGGGAGGATTACTGGGCTAGTGTATACAAGCGCAAGGGGCCTATTTTGAACTTTATTAGAGTCCCAATCCGTAAGTAGCTAAGATATCTTTTCTTGCCTAAGGTGGGATACTCTTTGAATAGACTTATATATATATATCATATAAAAGTAAGTACGATTTAATTAGTTAAAATGATTTATGGATTGAAATGTCTAAATAAAATTCTCAATATTCATATCATATAATAAGAATCAAGTTAGAAAAAAAAGTTAATTGTGCATCCCAAAAGAATTCATGAAATTTTTGTAGATTGTTTTTTTAAAAATTATATATTTAAATACAGTTCAAAATATTTCAAAGGCAAATATTTATGAAACTGAATGGCATGATTCCAACCATCACCACTTGATTATCACTACCACAAACCTGTGAAAGTTTTAAAATGAATGAGGATGAATAATCAAAAAGCAGTGAGTAAAAGTTCGAGTAAAATATTAACCATAAGTACCAAGAAAGCTCAAATATTTTTTAGAGTAAATGCTTACAAATATAAATCAAATTATATTTCTATTGTAAATACATGAGTTGAAATGAAATACTTTCGGATAAATAGCATGCTTTACTCTACAGAAGTAACATGATAGTTAAGTATTTATTTGATTGGTAATTTAATCAAATGATACATTATATATAAAATACAGTAAACATATGAGGGTTTGAATCAAAAGTTTAATATAAGTATTCGACAAAAAGATAATCCAATGAAAGATCTGTTAAGAACATTATTCGAGATATCTACTCAAATCTGGTAACATAGCTCTTATAAAGAATAAAAATGCTAAAACTTGGAAATTAATTTAAATTTTACTTTTTCAGCACATCATTTTTAAACGGCCAGTGTGTGTAGTTCCAGGTGAGGAAGGAAACAAAGATAACACAGAAAGTCCTGATATCGAAACTGAATAAACAATTTACTTGCGCATATACACATATCTAATAAATAGTTTTTGAAATGGTTTTGAGTCCTTTTGATTCCTTTTTTAACATCAAAATAAATTACTTACTATCTGTATGAACTATTAGTATCTGTATGAATTTTATCGTATATTTATAAGACTGTATGTTAATTACTATTAAAATTTCAAAATTAATAAGCATTTAGATGTAAATAACTTCCCCAAAGACTCAACAGTCCTAGGTGGTCTCGGTCTTCTGCAGTAGTCTTCTCCAGGCATCTCTACTTTTGGCAACCGTCTTTCAATTTTCAACCTTTAAAATATGAAGATCTTTTTAGCTATAATAAATTCATCTTAGTGGTGAACTGCCTCAAGATCTATTTCTCATGAGCTTTGCCAGAAAGAATTTCTTGCAGCCAGCAACAATTTTCATTCATTCTAGCCAGATGACCAGCCCATTTAAGTCTCTGTAATTTGTCGAATTTTAACATCAGTATGTTCGTAAATTTTATATTATTTTATATTATAAACATTATATTTTACTAAATTAGATCTTCTCCATGATCCATTCCCTTAGAACCCACCAAGAATGCAACGTAAGAACTCTCTCTCGAAAATTCCCTAAGCTTCTTCAATGCCTAAGTATCTTATGCATAATTCAGGATGGATCTTATAAGACTTTTGTAAAGAAGCAATTTAGTTATTAATTTGAGAACACTGGATTTTAAATAACTCTTCAGAGCAATCTATTTGCAGCTATGATTCTTTTGTAAATTTCTAGACAAACACATTTTTATTATTTATCTCCACTACCAAATAAGTAACACTATTAAATTTTTCAAATTTATTTTACCAATTTCTATGAGACTAAGTTATAAGTCAGACTTTAAGTAAGGTAAGTATTTAGTTTCATTTTCGTTTACAGAACTAATTATAAATTCAAATATAACTGTAAATTCAAATGTATATCAAAGAAGCTTTTGAAAATCTTTTTTTCATCGATTTTAAAAACCAAAAATATTAACATGAATTGTGCAAAATAATACATAAGATTATTAAAAAGACAACCATATCAGCCAAGAACTTTGTTAATAATCTCGAATGTGTGTGTGTGTGAGAGAGAGAGAGAGAGAGAGAGAGAGAGAAAGGTAATGTTAGAAACTCATTTCATTATTACCTAATTTGTATTTTGTGTGTGTCAATATTGCTTAGTTAATAATTTTGGAGAAGCATGTCTATTAGAATGTATACCAACAGTAAAATAATATTCGTTACTGTCTTTAATTACATAAGCGTTTGGTGTAATTTACTTAGAAAAGTAAACGTTATATTTATTTATTTAATAAAATTTCTCGAATAATTATATATTTTAAAAACCAATTAAAAATATAAATGCGTAGGATTTTTATTGAAATGCAGTAATAAAACACTCACATGCAATTAATATTCGATAGCAGCTGGCTTATCAGAGCAAGTTATGGCTTTAATTGCTCAAAAATATCCATCAGGTAATTAATAAGATTTGTATTAGTGCAATTGTGTCTTACTAATGACAACTATTATTATCTATTAAAATATTCTAGAAAGTTCTTAACAGAGAGAAGTTAAGTTTAGAATAATTGTACTTTGTATAAAACTCTTATCTCAACCATTATTGATAAACCTGAACTTTTTTAACAGCATGATAAATTTAGTATAACTGATTACTTTAGTTAGTTGATATTTGAATTAAATACTTTTTTATCGAAATGAATCCCTTGAGGTTTTTCGAAATTCTTTCTTTTGTTGCATTTTGCAAAATTTTTATTGGTTAAAAAAGTTCAAATATTTTTATTTATTAATTTCATATCAGGATTTAAGGAAATAACTAAATTATTCGACATTGAAATATATATATACATTAAGTAAAAGATAAAAACATTAATGTAATCAATTATAAAGGAAATGAAGGAAAATTAATTTGCAACAAATAAATACTGTCTTACCTTTATTTAACGAAGTTTCTAAATCTCAAATTTTGTTGTTGTATGAAAACTTTATTAGTTTCATCCTTTACAAGCCGCACAAAATTCATTTTAAATTCATAAGCACTATATATTATTGAAAAAGAGTGATTATTTTTCACACTTTTTTTGAAAATTAATATCTCTCCATTTTATCTATTTTACCCATTAAAAAGAAATCTGCAAGGATAACAAGAAAAAAACTTTGTCCAGGAATAAATTGTATTTCCAACTATAAAAATAGTTTTATAATAAAATTAATGAATTTCTTAACATTATTTTCTAATTTTAAGACTACAATTAATTTTAAAGGTACATTATGTTACAGCCAGTGATTTTAAGCATTCACTATACCACATGCGTTCTTAAATTTAATTACTGATAAAACCTGTTAATTTTACTTGAGTTTTTATTATTTGAAAAATTACGGCAATTTTATTGGTATTGGTAAGTTAGGCACCTGGTAAAACCAGTACAAGGCCATTGATCACTCTAAAATGCGCTAAAAGATAGAATAATATGAAAAATGTCCTGAAATATTTCAAAAATGGGAGAAAAAAATCAATCACAAGAGAAAAAGTTCATTAAATAGAAAATACTCATCGCTATTTGGAGGTTATTTTACGAAGAACATTGTAAAATGTTTTTGGTTCCAGGAAAAAGTTCGCTAAATAGAGAATCTTCAAAATACATGTTTGTTATATGGAGTGGTTTAACAGTATTTAAAAATAACACACAATTCCGTAAATATTTTTTATGAGAAAAAGAATAAAAAATAGTTATGAAAAGAAAGAAAAATACTTAATAAATGTCAAGTAATATTAAAAATAATGACATTTTCAACACAATTAATTTCCTCTTATATAGGAATAATAATGCACTTCAAATTATTCATTCATATATCGCATAAAAATTTATTGTAGCTAAATTGCAACAGCAATGACAAATAATTATGCCCTTTAATACTCTCAATGGCTTATACTTATTTAAAAAAATAGAAAATAGTTTGAAGATGACTTTTTGTCGGATGTTATAAATGAAATCGATTATCTGAACAATTCTGTATTCAGTTGAGAGCTTATAATGAGATTTACTCCCTGTTTCACGAAACATAAGATCTCGGGAATTTTTTTCTTTTTAAAATAGAAGGTTCTATAAATAATTATCCATGCATTTTACTAATGAGAATAAGGAAACACTTAAACTAAAGTAATGATAACGCGAAAAAAAGATACATCTTCTTCATATTATTTGTGTAATTTGGAACATTACAAAAAGGGAAAAGAAATGAGGTTACGTCTTTTTTATTTCTTAATTACCGCAAATTTATTTTTTTAGCGTTTGGTCAGAAACTTTGTGAAGAAAATCTTGATATATGAGCTAAAATCACGAGTTTAGCCACTACTATGGCACCTAAACAAGCTTCAATCAGGGTTACTAGAGCTGGCGTATTGCTTAAATGTCGTAATTTATCTTGAGAATTATCGTTAAAGGTAAAGAAAAAAAATATGGATTTTTTTTCTACTCTTACTAATTTAGCACACTATAATGAGAAAAGAAAAATTCTAGACTCTAAGCATAGCTAACTTCATTAGAAAACAGAATATTTCAGAAGGTATGTTATTTATAATTCACACACACAAATGGCTACACAATTATTCTCTGCTCTTTTGAAATTATGATTTAAAAATGCATGTTAAGACATCAAATATTTATTTTCCATAATAATATACATGGAAAAGAAATATTTGATTAGTATTTTTCATAGAATGTGCAGTACTTATGAGTCTCTGCTAAAGTAGGTGTTATAGAAAACTACGTCTATATATAAAAACTTATTGTTCTATAAAAATTTTAAAAAATAGATATATTCTTTTAAAACATTTAAATAGAACTTTTAAAAAAGAAATTCATTTTAGTATCGTCACTTAAATTCAAGTATAAATATTTTTTTAGTTCTAATGGGCTGCGGATTAATAGTTTACAATTGCAGATCTAGTACATTCCCCGGGAGCTGGTATCATTTTTAGTGCGGCGCCATATAGGCGATACCAATTGCCGCAAGTAACTTTTGACGCCCAGTTTCCTTCCTGGAAGGAGACACTTGAGCTCTGAAGATGCAAACCTGTACCAAGATTGAATTTTTCCGAGAGCATCCAAGCCAAACAGAAGCTCTAGGGATCTTTTACATGCCGTATAATCATACGACAGTCCCACCGTCGAATTTTTGCATCATGAAAATCCTCTGACTTGGGCCGGGGTCAAACCCGCAACCTTAGGTGCAGAAGGCCAGCGACAAACCAACCACGCTACCCAGCCGACAGTAGAAATAGACTGGCAACAAAATATAATTGTTCATTTCCAACGTTAAAAATGTTTTAAGTTACAATAACATAAGTAATACATGATAACATTTACAAAATGATGAAATAAATACTATTTTTTCTAAATAGAATGTAGAAAAGATATTCTAGTTTAAAATTCAACCATATTTACGTCTTTTAAAATTTGGATAGTCAATCCATATTAAAAACAGTCTCAAAGCAAAGTGACAGATTTCACATTAAAAAAAAAGCTAGATTAATTTAACTGATATAAATAACTTTGTTTTTATTGAAACTTCTGATTTGTTTGACACAAATGGAGTAAAAAGTAACAAAGAAAAGAAAATTAAACACTTATGGCGAATTAGTGTTTTTTAGATCTTCAGATGTAAAAATCGTAATCTAATAACCAATTCTGCTACAGAAAACAATTACTATAATGCAACCTACAGATTTTGAAAGATTAATTAATAATATTCGATATTTAATATATATATATATATATATATATATATTTCTTCAAAATATATATGTATTAAAACAATCTGAAATTATAAACAGTCATGTTACACAAATTCAGCTAATGTGAAAAGTAACAGAATAAAAAAAGGAATAAGATATTATTCAAATTTTACCATATAGCAAATATAACTTTAGAAAAAAACTCATTTTAAAAGTCAAGCATCGGTTTTCTTCTTAATCTTTTACTGTATAAATATATGAATAGCTTATTATGGTATTGGTGTCGCAAAATTTTAGGATTTGTACAGTTACGATGGGATATGCTACAAGAAGAGAAGCTCGCAAATGGAAATAAAATGAAGCATTATTGTTTTCTCAAAAATCTACATACAATAAAAATGAAACTACAGAAATAAAATTGCAGTAGCAATAATCAGAATTGAGCTACATTTAACAGTATAATCAATTATTCTGTGTAATGTAAACGTAAATTTACTTTTATAACGTGATCGGCATGATACATTTGCAATTTTGTTGTCTTTTATTTTTTTAATAAAATTTTTAATAGGATAAAAAATTTTCAAGTAAAAGTTTACCGACAACAAAATTGATTATAATATCGATTATGATAGGTGTAACACTAATGGACTAAAACTCAGAATCCATAAACTAGCATTTCAGATATTACGTTTTACAAGTCACAAAGACACAATTTCTCACAATTTGTATAACAGTTTTAAGTTCGACTCAAAGCAAAATGGAAACTATAAATTTCCATGTAAATTCATTTTGAAGCAATAGCAGCAATAATTTTTTTTCTCTAATGGGGTTGCGTATTGGCATTTTTTACCTTTGCCAGACCTAGTTCATTCCCCAGGAGCTGGTATTACTTTTAAGTGCGGCACAGTATAGGCGACACCAATTGCCACAAGTAATTTTGACTCCCAGTTTCCTACCCAGATGGAGGCACCTGAGCTCTGACGATGCGAAATTGAACTTAGGAATTTAATTTTGCGAGAACACCCAAGCCAAACGGGCACTTCAAGGAGGTTTTTACATGCCGCATAATCATACGAAACGGCGGCCGCTGTCGATTTTTTGCATCATGAAAAACCACCGACTTGGGCCGGAGTCGAACCCGCAGCCTTGGGTACAGACAAACCAACACTACGTCACCAAGGCTATGGCAGCAATAAAGGGCAACTGACTCAAATTTTATTTTTTTGCACAGTACTAAAATTATATTTTAATAAAAAAAATTATTTAAATATTTTTAATCCCTTAGATGCCTAGTCACTTTATGATATTTAAAATTTGACAAAGTCACAGTATGGAAACAACATAAAAAATAATAATTCGATAGAAATCCATTATCAATGGAGATATTTCTACTTATAAAGCTATTTACGTCACAATCTGTCAAAATTCTAAAGCATGCATGTTTTTCTCTTTCGAGAAAAAGCTGATGAGAATTTCATAGAGTATTTCAGGTGGGCGAGGTTTATTTTTTTACCTTATCATTAATGTCTTCGGGAGGGAACTCATTTCCATTTTGTTATCTAAAACGGATGCACTCAATTGTTTCAGATATTTTTCTCAAGGATGAAAAAATAAAAAAATTACAGAATGAGATAAACTATAAAAACGTAGATACCAGTTCCTCAACTGTAGGACAGGACCATTTTGATAAATTCATTAATTACCATGAAGTGGATTGTTCTAGCCTTGGTGGTAGTATCAGCCGTGGTAAGTATTTAAGTATATATATTATTCATATTATAAATATTGATAAACAATGCTATTATAGAATTATCTATTATATTTTTGCGACTTTATTCTCTTTATATTATCAATTCATAGTAGACAAGAATTCTATTTCAAGCCAGAATAGATTTTATTAATATTTCATTGATAAAAATTATAGAATTCTCTGAGATAATAATTAAGATAACAATTATTATATTAAAAGTAAAATCACTGCAAAAAGTATGCTTTTAATCAAGAACTTTAACATGCATTTTAATTAATTAGGTTAAAAAATCTCACTTTTTCATTTCATTCATAGATCTATTTTTTAAAAAAAACAATAATAGTCGCGGTATGTTTTCATCGTTTAAAACTTTATTTCTTATGATTCGTTTGTTTTGATTATTGTGAAAAACTTTTTTACAATATTATATTATGAATCGGTAATGTACAACCGCATGTCGTTTTGTGTAGTGTTTATTATGCACATCTTAACTATTTAAGCCATATATTTTTTGCTTAAAAATAACTTGCGTAATTTCGGAAAGCAAAAGAACGTTGTGTATCTTAATGATAAGGACGAATTACAATGACAGAAGAAAAAATTTAAAATGCTGCTGGAAACAACAGTACCTTAAGAAATATATAACACTAACTTATCTGAAATTAAAAATAGGTACTTTCTTGAAAGTTTAGCATATATTTACAACTGATTAGCGATGGATATGAAATATATCCGAGAGGAATTTAAATTGATGTGAAAGAAAATTTATTCTGATTGAAAATTACGTACATTAAATTATAAATTATTATCAACAATGAGTTACTTTTCTAGTAACTAAATGATAAATAAAAATACTTTTTAAAAAGAAATAAAGTTGTTTCATGCAAGATTTGAATTGGTTAGTTGAGGTGACTGTCTGTCAGCCAATGAACTAGAACATGAAATAAACCAATACTAATAAATATTATTGCCCAGCTATTAAAATATTTTAACCCTAATTGCAAATAGTTAATATATTCGAACGTTTTAACATTTATAATAACTCTTGCAGCAAGTTTTGGAGGCGAAGAGATGTAAAACTGCGGAAGATTGTGAAGAGGGCGAATGTTGCGTTAACTATGTCATCGTGAGCATTTTTGGAGGACACTGCAAGAAACTTCGGCAAGAAGGTAACAAATAAGCTTCTGTTCACAAACCTATCTAAATTTTAGCTGAATCAATACAACATTTCGAGACTGAAATAATGTCTTTATAGTAAATTAAGTTTTTCTCTTAATATTGAATAAAAGGTAAATTCTGCATTTATCTATTACATCGCAATACTGAATGAGTTTTTCACTCCAATATATATAAAAAAAACCCTTATACACATTTAGAAATGTTTCCAAGTTTTAGAAGAATACTTTAGCAATTAGATGCATAAATTAATACAAATTTGCAACAAAGTTGGGACATTGTTTTATTTGAAAATATAATCGGAATCCATTTCAAATTTTTTCACATATGTTGAGAACAGCTTTAACTTTATGCATTTAAGTTTAAAATGACTTATAATTGAGACATTTAATGTAAAGGGATTGCAAGGAAAGTGCAGCTAAAACATTTATTTTATTCTCTGTTCAATAATTCTTATTAAAATAAATGTTTTAGCTGCACTTTTTCCTTGCAATCCCTTTGCATTAAATGTCTCAATTATAAGTCATTTTAATCTTAAATGCATAAAGTTAAAGCTGTTCTCAACATATGTTATGTCTCAACATTTTATTCTCTGTTCAATAATTCTTATATCAGTGAAGCTGACTGCGGTGCCGCAGGGACTGGGTTCGAATCCCGGAGAAGGCATGGATGTTTGTGTTGTAATCCTTTCTCTTCTGTCTGTGTTGTTTACCCCCGTGTTATACGTTCAGTGGTGCACGGGGTTTATAAATGTTAAAAAAAATAATAATTCTTATTGCTAATCGTAAACATTACAATGCTATTACATAATCATGATTAATCTTAAAAATTTAATGAAAAGTTTTTTTGTGAAAGATTTTAAGTATGACAGAGATATACTTGGTATAAGCACTGTAATAATATTTTCACTAACGATCAAAAATGTCATCAATTACTACATTACTCATAATTTACGTTTCAGGTGAATCTTGCACTCCTCTCATAAAGGACGATGGTGAGAAGCCCGACATGTACCATTTCCAGTGTCCTTGCAAGGAGGGATTAGATTGCAAAGCCAAGCATGAAATCAAGATCGGCGAGGTAAGAAATCGAATTGAGTAAAATGGAATTTTGGAGTAGATGAAGTCAAGCAAATAAAATTAAACTGGCATTAATGTACTCTTATTTTTTTAACAACCACAATTATTCATAATTATTAACTATGAAAAGTACAAAAGAAAATTTACTAATTCATTTATTAATTTGCTTGAATCTAGTATTAAAAATTAAATAGGAATGATAGAAATTCACTCTGACTGAAGATTTCTCAGGCCAAAGATTAAATTTAAAGAAACAAGAATCTCTTTAAAAAAGCAATTAATGATGAAATTAGTTCAGATAAAAGAAAAAGTAATAACTTCTTAGGTAACTCATCTTCTACAGCGAAGGGAAATTACTCGACGCGACATTGGCACAAAAAACCATTGAAAGTCTCCTAAAGAAATATTCAGCCATGCTACTTCTATAGGTGATGATAAATTGAAAATGATTTCTTCTGCGGGTTTTTTTTTGTACATGAATTGATTTTAAATCATGTCCGATATATACGTTAAATGGGATTTATATCTGACGACCTAGGCGACCAAATCAATTTCCTGAGAGTGTTCAGAATGTTTCTCACAGCAATCGAGAATGACGTAACACTGAGTATTGCCATCCTGGAAAATGCAAATGATTTCCTAAGTAGCTGAACAGAGCCGTTTCAGTCAATGATCTGTTCAACTTGACCAGTGAACTCAGTTCATGTTATGTAAAAAACAAAACAAAAAACACCATTATGGACTCATTACTAAGCTTGCACTGTACATTGTTCACTTTAGTTAAAGGCCTCGTGGGGTATACACTGCACTTGAACTCCACCATCAGACCTTACCAACTCGAATCATGACTCTCTGTACCAAGTATCGGACATTTCCTCAGTCCTTTAGGTTCAGCGATATATTTACTTCAAACACACACAGCTGCTATATCTCATCAATACCAAATTTTGTTGTACTGTCTAGATGGTTAAGTGTATCAAACATCCTACATTGATTATTTCTGTTATTTGTTGAAATGTTTCTTGTCTGGTAACATTGACTTCCCTGGCCCAATCGGGTTTTCCTTGATGAGAAGTAAATACCTAAAAATTATGTATTTTTGGCACGCTCATGGCACTGCAGATAAAGAAAAGTGGGATTTCCCAACAATTTCTAAGTGGAAATTGTGAAATTATTAATAAATTATTGAATCATAATAACAACTGATTCTATGAATGGGCTCAGAAAAATAAAGACGTCGGGGTCCAAATTTAAAACATTAACATTTATTTTTGCGAAAACACTAAGACAAGACTATCTATAACCGTGCCCAAGCCCCCCACAGAATGATTTTTCCGTCACCTAACCAAGGGGTATCCATATAATGTTCTCATTTAGCAGGTGGCATTTCCGGCCCAAGGGATGACGCGTTTGAGGGGTACATGATTTCGAACTCTTACAATCACTTAAATAAAAAATGAAGGCCCTTATCATAAACTGCCCATTTAAAAAATTCTTAAGATATTATACAGCTAGTTAGATACTTGTATATAGCTATTCTATGAATTTTAGTACTTAGCATATGTGTGTGACGTCCTCTAATTTTTAAGATTATGTATACTTTAAAAACATTTTTATATATTAAGGTATCGTAGTAATAAAATTCATTTATGCCCAAATACACCAATGATTAAATGCAGAGCAATTATATTAAGTAATGATATACAGTGGGTAAAGTAAAAATCTATAATTTTTCAAAAATTACTTTAGAAAATATTTAATAGTCTTATACAAATATGTTGAAAAAATTCCGTACAGATATAATAAAATGTCATAAAAAATGAGGGATAGATTGCAATGGAACGTTTTACATACATCCCCCCAACATACATTTTTTGGTATTATTTTTTCATTAATTAAATTTTGAACTTGGTCATTGTATTTTCAAAAATTTTACGTTATCATACGTGCATTGGCTAACTTTATATTAAGTTTTGTCATTTGTTTGGGAACATACTTTCCAAATTAAACAAATGATGAAAAGTCTATACGAAATCTGAATCTAATTTTAAATTTTACTTTTCAGCACATCATCAAACACAGACCAGAATGTGTTGTTCCAGGTGAGGATGAAGATAAAGAAATCCCAGAGCCAGACCCCGAATAAGCATTCGAATTCAATGTATTGTAATTTTCGTTAATAAATGTTTTTGTTTGAAGCACTCATTATATCATAAAATTCATAAATTAGATTTAGATGTCCTTCTTTAACACTTAATTATAAATTATGAAACATACTTTTTGAGAGTTTCTTAAGGAGGATAATTTATATTAGATGCTTCATAGAAAGTTATGAAAACATTACACGTGATATAGAATAGCGACATGTTAAAAACCAAACTGAATTTAAAAAAGGATTTAAAATAATTTTATCGGAAGTTTCAAAAAATTAAATAATATTATCATTGTTTAAAATATTGTTCTTTTCTTACTTAAATATAGAAAAATTCAAATAGAGTATATTGCACATGAAGCATATGTAATAATTATACATATATCTTTCCATGTATAGGTATATGATTTTATTCCATATATAGTTAACAAAACTAAAATGCATGATTTTTATATAATAAAGAGAAGGGAGTATTAAATTTGTAATTAAAATCCATGTTTCAATCAAATATCCTATAATTAATTCCATAAAATATCTAATGTTCCATGCTTTGAGAATTACATGTATTCAGTAAATAATATGTAGACATTATTTTACACACACACACACACACACACACACACACACACACACACACACACACACACACACACACACACACACACACACACACACACACACACACACACACACACACACACACACACACATACACACACACACACACACACATGCACGCACGCACGCACGCACGCACGCACGCACGCACACGCACACACACACACACACATATATATATATATAAGCGTTTAATGACATATATACTTTGGTAAAATAAATGTGGGATTTGAATATTTTGGTTGCAGCTAATTCGCTGAATACATATAAATTATGTTAAATTTATATTTTTCTCAATAGAGCCAACTCCTTTTTTTCTATATTATAAGATATAAATTTTGTGCTTCTACTAATAAATTTTTATTAAATACAGAACTTTAAAAAATTCTTTTAAAAATTAACTAATATTGAATGTTTTAGTAAAATCTTGCACATAATACTTCACAACCTTTATCTTAAAATTTTCAAATATCGAAAAATATAAGAATAAGATAATTTTGATATCTTACACTATGTCACAGCAACATTTTTTGCTGAACTTTCCAACAGTACAACCAAATGAAAAAAATATCACACTTACCTAAAAAAGAAGAGAAAAAAAATATTATAATTTTGGTAATAGATATATATTCTATATTGCTTATTTATAAACAGACTCAAATGCATACTGATACATATACTTGTTAATCAAATCACAATTACAAATTCTCGGTATAAATCTATTTAATAATATACACTGTTAATTTTAATATTTAAACACAAATTTCACATTCACATATCTTAACTATCTTTTCCATAAAAACTCACAATTGTAAATTAATAAAAACAATCAAATGTTAATGAAAATCCTTATAAATTCTTACAAAATTTTAGAATTTTGTGTGCCAATATATATCGTCTAAACAATTAAATTCCTAAATTTTTGTTAATGGATTTGTCATGTTGTAAAGAACTTTGTTTGTAAATATCAGGTTAAATAACAGTACCATAAACATATATTCATTATAATAAAAATTATTTCGAGATATTCCAGGTAAAGTTCCATATGTTGAACTATACATTCATATTTATATATGTATTAAATATCCAATAATAGTAATTGTTAAAGATTGTTTTTATTTGAGGAAAGAATATTATAAGGAAAGTCATTACTAAAAGCTGAAATTGGAGTGCAATTAGTTTTTGGATTCGAAATTCAAACAAAGTTGACTGCATAAATTGAATACAGGCATGAAATGCAGGAATAAAAACGAAATTATAATTCCACAATTATTCTTTCACAAATAATTCAAGTTTGTTTCGAAGATATACCTTTAATACAAAGAAAATATATTATAGCAGGGGAAATATTTATGAAAAAATTAATAAGGATTATTAAGATCTTCGAATATATGCACAAGTTGAAAAATACATCTATACAAAAAAGAACACTCTTGTAAAGTTCCTGTGAGACTGACTAAATAATCATAAATTTTCCTTTACAAATAGTAAAATAAAACTAAATTAAATGTACGACAGAAATAACTACTTGAAAATCAAATGTATCTTAAATTAAATTAATACATAACATTTCATTTTGAAAGGTGTCAAATTTACCGGGAAATTCATATAAATGACATACGAAATACTTCCTTCAAATTGTATGAAAAAAATGTGTATATACATTTAAATATTCTATTCTATTTAATTTATAAGCAAAGCGCTAAAGCGTTCGGTTTAATTTTCCAATGATCGATTTTTATGAAAAAAATAAAAAGTCATATGTAAGAGGAAATCCGTTTTATTCTTTTTATATTAGCACAAGCGTGAATCAACAGGAATTATTGATAAAATGAATCACAGCAACATGAATGTCTTGATAAAATGTATCAAAATATTGACATTTTGATTTGCACTTTCAATTTCATCGAAGGTATGTCAACTGAATAATGAAAAACCACAAAGTCAATAAGAAGCAAAGGTGAGGGAAAAAGCAACCTTCGTAAGCGCAGCGTTCCAAAAAATGCCACCAAAAGTCAAGTCACGGCCTTTCTGGACAGCAATCGAATACAAATTTATCTAAAGAAAGTAGATGAGTTTGTATTCGAATGTTATATATATATTATTATCATTATTATTATTATTATTTTTATTCACGATTACGGAACAACCTTTCTCGCCACTCTTATTACTTTTATTGTATAAAATTTAAAAATGCCGAATGACGTTGACATTTTAAAGATATTCTTTAATGAAAAATCAATATAACAGTTCAAAATATATTTATATATGAATTCCGATAAGTGATGAAATATTGTACTAACTTTATTGAAAAAACTACGGTTTGCAGCCACGGGATCCCGAAATCCCAGGGTTTTCTCCCATTCCGAAATCCCGGGGATTAAAATAACTAATCCCGTGATTAATTTTTGTGTGAATTATATTTAAAAAATTTTTCTCATCAAAATTTTCTACGAATTTAATTTTTTTGAAAATTTATATTTTGCTTTTGAATAATGTACGCAGAATTTTTTCGTGCAATTGTAAGTGCTATAAGTATAAATATATATACTACATATATATGCATAGCTCTTATTTCTCGAATGGGAGAATGTCACACAGATCCAAGTGGTTCCCTGAAATATTTACACAATAATATTAGCAATATCTCAAGAATAAATTTTATCACAGTTCCTTCTTCAATGAAATACCTTTAATTAACAGCGGACCATCTTGAAAGACTTGAGACACAAACTTCAAATTCCATTGCATTACTAACAGCTCATGCAACTGGATCTTCTATTTCAAATAAGGTCACATTCTGATTTAATAACCTGATCAATTTATACACAAAAATCATTAAGTGTGGCAGAAGAATTGGATAAAGCTATCAAAGAGGTATACCCCCCCCCCATGATAGTCTATTAGATTTGAGACACTTTCATCAAAAATTTAAAAAAGGAGTGTCTCGTTTTTGAAAATGGTGAGAGGCGTGGTGACTACGTAAAAAGAACATACTCCTATTTAATAGCGATAACACCTATTAGTATAGAATCCGAACGAGCATTTTCTTCGGCAGGATAATTTGTAACAAAAATAAAAAGCCGTTTGAGCGATGAACGAGCAGTGTTTTTTGAAAGTTTATTTACAAAAACACAAGGAATGAAGAAATGCTTTTTTTTAAAAAAAATTTGATTATGTACTATTTTTATTTGTTTTTTTTATAATGAATTGTTTTTTATTTGTTTCACACACAACAAAATTAATATTAAACCAATTTTTAATTACATTTTCAGTTTTATTATGCAATTTCAACCATGCTAAAGAGTAAGTATTTTTAATAAATAGTCCAATCCTAATCCAGGGATCTGGATAATGTAAACCCGATGTCTCGCGATTAAAAGTATAACACGGGATTGCAAACTCTATTCAAAACACAGCTCTTTCAGCAAATAATTTATTCTTTAAAATATACATGTTCGAAAGTATTTTAGAATTAAAATTAATACTTTACACCTGAAACAAAATGGATTTAATTTTTAAAGTTGGATATAATTTAGAAATACATTCAACGTGTAATTGATTGAGGTAAAAAAAATTTACTTCGTAAAAAATGTTTTTTTCATAAAAATGGTTTGATGCATTTCATACTGACAAAATATATTTGTCAGAATAATTTAGCGTAAGAAAGTCTCAAGTTAATTAAAGTCTTGTGGTGAAAGTATAATAAGTGTTTTTAGACTTAAAATGTTTGTGTGTGTGTGTGTATTAACATTGATATTTATGTAATTATTTAACTCATAGCGTTAAATTAATATAGAAATAATATGGAAAAATAATGGTGTTAAACTGTAAACATAATTCCTAATGGAAATTCCTTTTGGTTTTAGTCAATGAATTAAGTGATATTGAATATGTATACATTAAATCGCGTACATTAATATTTATATTTAAGGGAAAGTGAATTATATAAAACTCACGAAAAAAAATCCCTGGTCCCATCTCTTTATTTAAAACAACAGCTTGGAGGTATACTTCACTTTTTATGCATGCAAATTAAATAAACTAAAATTTATTTTTAACATTCCTGAGAAAAAGTTTTACAATCCAACTCTTTCATTTAAAAATATGATAAATAAATTGAAGCCAAAATTTATTACTTAAGAAATAACATTTTATTCAATGTTATGTAAATGCCCTGCTTTTTGCCGGAACTTCGGAAAATTCAATCAACTTTTCTGAGAGAATGCCTTATTTTTACCTTAGTTACAAAAATAATATCTTATAATAACCTTTTCCGTAAATTAACATTATAATATGTGTGGTAAGGAAACAATTGAAATAAAAGCTTGGTTTCATTAAATTGATGGGTCTCTCAAAATTTTACTTTTTAAAAATAACATATGATAAATACTAGAAAGTAACTAAAAATATAAATGAGAAGAGATAAAAATAGAAGTCTGTCAAACCTAGATTTATTAGTACACTTTTCAAATTAATTTCAATTAATATTTTAAGAATTCAAGCCAAGTTATACAACTAAGTTACAATGAAATTGCAACACGAAGAAGAAAGAATAAAAAGTATTGAAACTTGTGGCAAACAGAGAGAGGGAGACATTAACATACAATAAGCGGCATTTACTTTGAAATGATATTCTCAAGGAAATTACACAGATAGAGCACAGCGTTAATTCATAAAAACCCCTTTGGACGGTGATATACGAAGCAACTTGTTTAAATACTAAATCAATGACAGTACAGGTGATGTCATGAGGAATTACTTCCCATTTTATTGTCCCTCATTTTTCCCAGTTAACCTTCTGAACGCGCTTTGGTTTCAGGGTATGCAAGTGACATTCCATCACGTCTCGTGAATGTTTGATTAGTGGATCATCGAAGAACAATGTTGGCCAGAGACATATCAGTACATCTTGTCAAGCATGTCCGCTGATGGATACAATATGTGATGGATATTATGCTGCTTGTAAATTAAATTTTACTTTAATCAAAGGAAGAGGAGTATCCCCGACCGCAGCTCATCATTCATGTATCAATAGGTATTCGCGTTGTAGCGTCCTAAATATGAACAGGGAAAGATATGCTATAGTATGCAATTTCCCCTTATGCTGCATGGCATGTTGCTGTGTGGTAGGACATTCCGGACTGGACCTCTCACTATGTTGGCTCCCCTCTCCTACACACTATCAATGAAGAAATAGTTGCGTAACTGATCTGAGAACACGACTCTTAGTCATTCCGCGCTCTAGCCCAGCATCATAACAGAGTTTTCAATGGCATGAGGGTCAGGAGCAACTTCTTTAACGCAGGATAGGACTGCAGACCATTAGAAATCAATCGATGATTATTGGTTCTGGTGTATATGGGGACATCCATCAAAGGTGTCCTGCACACGCTGCACATTGACAACAGAACTGGCTTACAGGACATTACTTGTCAGTGAATGCGTGGATTCATACGGTTTTGATTTCACTGCGGCTGCACCAGCACCCTTCAAACTTACCGCATTTTCTTATTTAAACCCTCTCTGATGGTGTCGGTGTACTGTGTACGTATTTTAAATGATGCTGACTGAGATTTGGCTAACTTGGTCCTCTAAGTTCAATAATTAGGTCCTCGTACAATCATCAATCTCCGGGAAGTACTTTGATGACTGCTGTCTTGTCTCTAAGAAAGAAACAACATTTCCACATAGGTTTTACTTCAGGAATAATGACCCATATTGCCTTTCCGAGGGCTTCTTCCCTTATATCCAACTCAACCTGTACCGAAGAGTTGAGAATACCGCGTCATTTGCATTAGTCAGTGAGGTACGCTTACTCTGAAATTGCGTAACCGCTGGGTGGTGTAGTTGGTTTGTAGTTGGCCTTCTGTTCCTATGGTTGCGGGTTCGACCCCGGCCCAAGTCGATGGAATTTCCTGATGCAGCAAATCGACAGCGCCATGTCGTATGATTATGCGGCATGTAAACGACCCTTGTATGTTTGTTTGGCTTGGGTGCTCTCGGCAAAATTAAATTTCTAGATCATGTTCGCATCGTCAGAGCTCAGTTGCCTCCGTCTGGGGAAGAAATTGGGAGTCAAAATTACATGCAGCACTTGGTATCGCCCATATGGTACCGCACCAAAATGATATCAGCTCCTTGGGAATGTGCTAGGTCTACAATGGTAAATATACCAATCGCAGCCTTATTGGGGAAAAAAGAGAAGTTTGCGTTATTTTCTGGCTTTTCTTTCTTAGCGTTGCATTTTCGTTGTTACGTAGTTTATTTTCTTTAATACATGTTGCAAATAAAAAAAAAGTAATAATGTCATGAAATTCACAACTGCGATTTCGTAATTAATACTAAAATTATGTACTACGTATACGTGAGTTTTCCTAATTAAATCTTTTCACTGTGCAACATCATTAACACACCGTAAACATTTTCAGATACCACATGCATTAAACTAATTGCAATCCTTACAACTATCTTCTCACATCTGTAAACAATTACTTAAAAGAATTATTATCGTGACAAACCATAAATAATAACTGCAATTAACTTAACCCAGGTTTCGAAACTATTTCCATGAAATATAAATGTGTGGCAAAATAATTCGTAGCGACGTATAATCTCAGCTATTAATGTGATACAACTAAGCTCTTTTTGGTAGAAAAAAGGAAGCGAATAGATAAAATCCCATCTGTTTTGGCTCACACGTAACCTAATAATGCGATAGAAGGTAATTGTTTTCACACGAACACTTGCACAATCTCTTGATGTTCTCATCATTGTGGTAAAAGAGTTTAATTTCTTTTTTTTTAGAACGCTTATTTGTTACTAACTTTAAAAAATCAAATGAAAACTCTCCTACTCTCTTTGTTGTAGCACTTTGTGTGTAAGATAAATCTCTTTTTTTAGTTATTGTGAATTATGTTTAAATTATAAGAGATCTTCTAATACATGTAGCAATCTGCAGCATCATTTAAAAGGGTAATAAGGGCAGATAAAAATTGAATATGCTTAACTGCTAAAAGTACTTTTTATATAATAATACGCTTAATTTGCAAGATTTTTTAAAGTAAAAAAGTGCATTTTCATTTATAATCTTTGAATTTCAGACATGTTCAGAATGTAATCAGGTGAAAACAAGAAATAATCATTGGTGATTCATTACCAAAACTTTTTTAATTTCATTAATCCCATTTTTTATTCAAATGATTTTTTTTAAATTTAAGAAATTTACGTATTTTGAAAAAAAGGGTTAAATTACTGGTTATAAATTTTAAATACAAAATGTTTCAAAATTGGTTAATATAGAGGGATTCCTGGTTATTTTTTGGGCCCTGAATATTTCTAAAATTAAATGAAAAATCCAACGTCATTTTTTTTTACATGTTTAAAATCTCAGAAATTTGTTAGAAATCAGAAATGAAACAACTGCCTTTTTTAACTTATTAAACCTTTTAATGGTCGATTAATCAATCCGAAGTCTAAGAAAAATGTATCTTAAATCTGAACAAGGGAGTAAGTCACAAAACTTGATCTTATGAAAAGGCAATTTATTTATTTACTGTCTCAGACTATCTGAAATTTGAAAAAAGTGTGTTTAACTTATATCACAATAAAACTTCCTTATTATCATACTTTTTTTTACTTCAAACGCATAATTTTAGAAGGTATCATTCAAATGGCTTAGTATTAAATAAATCCTGCATTTAGAATTAGGGTCATAAATCAAAATTCATAGATAGGAAGCAGAATACACATGAAAAAGATTATCGTTAAGAAAAGAAATTGATTAGAAGAATTCTAAAAGCAACTATCTATTATTAACAAAATCTTTTCAAATTCACACGGCTGTTAA